>CM076575.1:915254795-915401589 GCA_034641835.2 Pinus albicaulis
TTCAGATTTAAATAGAAAAGAAATTCATGATAAATATTTTTATATTTAATAACTACTTTTTATTAAGAAACATGTTATATCCCCAAATATTTATTATTCTTTCTTGCACATTCAATCATATTTTCTCTTAAAAAAATCTTTAAAAGAGTTCAAACAAAATATTTTGTTCACTTATATGAATACTTGAAAATATAACAGCAACAAGCATGTTTATCCCAACCAAATAAATTGTAGTAACATATATTCCCCCTAAGCCTAGGATTCCCTCCTATCTAAGAAATCTTAATTAGTACTTGATATTCTTCTTCCTTAGACCATAGCAGTCTTCAACTAGTTTAGTGTCTAAACTTATTCATATTTTTCTTCTATCCAGTATTATTTCCATTAGAATCCCTTTCTTCCCTCAGTTTGTCTTTATCTACCAAAATCCTCTTTTTCCTCCACCCCACACGACCTTTTTCTCTCATAATGTTGTTCTCTTGTGGTTAGGAATCTTGGGAAAAGATGGAGTTTTAGATTGTGGCAGTTGTCACTTCAAAAATTGTCCCTTCTTGGAATCTAACTGATTTTAATTGATTTCTTGATAGTAGGGTGGCCTGAATACTCATGTGTTGGCTCCCACTATATTTCCAAGTAAACATTATTTTGTTCATAATAACATATAATAATTACATCTGTCACTGAGAATATTCAAACACAGTCTTGGTCCCACGACCAATATTTTGATTTAAATATTCACAAACAATATAAAATCATAAAGTTTGATAAGGAAACAATTTCAATAGGGGCACTACATTTTTGCTCCCCTTAAATGAACATTTTCCTCAATGTATTTCCTTTGCATTCATCACTTATGGAAAAGTGAAGGAAATGCTTCTCGAATTTTCTCTTCCATCTCCAAGGTGGCTTCCCTAGGACCAAAGTGTTTCTATTTCACTTCAATATAGGTGATGTATTGATTCCAAAGTAAAGCTTCCCTCCTACCTAAAATTTACAGAGGCTCGACCTGGAACTCACCATCTAGTTCAACCTTTACCACATTCTAGTCAATAATATGAGTTGGATCATGAATATGTTTCTTTAAAAGTGATACATGATATACATTGTGTACTTTTATGTGAGCTGGTAGTTCTAGCTAGTAGGATACTGGCCCTACTCTTGCTAGTATTTGAAATGGTGCACAAAACTTGGGTGTTATCTTAGCACAACTTCCAAATTTTAAAGTGCTCCTCCTAGGCTTGAATTTAATTTACACGGGTTCCCCCACTTATATTATTTATTAGTTATTTTCTAATCTGTATATATTTTATGTCTGTCTTGAGTTACCTTTAGATTCTATTTTACATTTTTGACTATTTGTTCCATCTCCCCCAAAATATTAAGTCACAAACTAGTTTGTCTTCTGGTTGACTCCAACTCAAAGGAGTATGAAATTTTCGTCCATAAAGGACTTCAAAGGAACATGTTTTAAGAGATTCCTGAAAATTGTTATTGTAAGCTAACTCAACCAAATGTATATATTTTTCCGACTTAGTGGGTTGATCCGTCACATACATGCAGAGCATGTCTTCAAGAATATGATTAGTTCTTTTAGTCTTTCCATCTATTTGAGGATGGTAAGAAGTGTTAAAATTCAATTGTGTACCCTCCCCTGCAAAAATTACTTTCCAAATATTGGAATTAAATTTTGAATCTTTGTCAAACATAACTATGTTTGGTACACCATGCACTCTAAACAGAAAATTCATAAAAAATTCAGCTATATGAATAACTTTATATGTTTATTGAGCTGGTATAAAGTGGGTTTCTTCTGTCAAGTTATCCACTACAATCGTGATTGAATCATGTTTTTTTCTAGTTCTAGGCAGCCTCATAATAAAAACTAAAGAGATAATTTCCCATTTCCATTCTAAAATGGGCAAGTGGTTCAATAATCCAACAAGATGTTGAGGTTACACCTTCACTTTTTGGCATTCCTGACACTTTTCTAAATATTCAGATGCCTCTATTTTCATTCAAGGCCAAAAGAATTCCTTCCTAAATGTTGTAATAATTTCTTGGTATCTGGGATGAGATGAAAATGGATTTTTAATGATTCTCATCTAGAATTAATTGCTTAAGTTTATCCACATTAGGAATATAAATTATATCTTTGAAGGTTAATATGTCACCTTTATTTAATTCATATTCTTATTTTTCTATTTGGTTGGATTCACTTATTAGTTTTTATTGTATTTGTCTATATATATGATCCTTTAGCGTTTCTATTTTAATTTTCTCAACAAAGTCTATTTTAACACTACTTACAAAAATTTTGGAAAATTGTTTTAAACTTCTTCTCAATTTATCTACCACCTTATTTCATTTTCCTTCGATATGTTTGATATCAAAATCAAACTCACTTAGAAAATCCATCCTTCTTGCATGTCTAACATTTAAATAAGGTTGGATGAAAAAAAAAATCAAGCTGATATGGCCAATAATCAATGTGAATTTCTTGCTTAATAGGTAATGGCACCAAATTTTTAATGCATGTATTACCACAACTTCTATCATATACGACATAGTTATTTTCATGATTTTTCAACTTCATAAATTCCTAAGCTATCACATGGTTATCCTGCATCAGCACCCTGCCTATTCCTTCTAGCCAAGAATTTGTACATATTATGTATTCTTTATTAGGATCAATAATTTTAAGTATTTGTAGTACAATTAATAGATGCTTTAGATGTTCAAAATGTTTCTAGCACTTCTAAGTCCACACAAATTGTGACTCCTTTTTTTTCTGTAAGGAGGTTATGCGGTAGGCCAACTTAGTAAACCATTCAATAAATCTAAGGTAATATCTTGCAATAAACATAAAATATCTAGCATATTTTATATATTTAGGGACAAACGAATTAACGATTACTTTGAACTTTCAAGGTCTACTGCAATTCCTTATTTCAAAATTAAATGACCCAAGTATTGAATCTGATCCTAGTAGAACTCACACTTACTGAATTTGGCGTAAAGTTGATGTTCTCTAAGTGTTTTTAACACTCTTTGTAGGTGTTGTTCATGTTATTTAGGTGACTTAGAATAAATAAAAATGTCATCAATGAAAATTAGGACAAATTTATCTAGATATTGGCCAAAAACATTGTTCATTAGACACATGAATGTGGCTGGAGTGTTTTTGAGACCAAACGGCCGCACAGTAAAATCATAATACCCACATATAGTTCTAAAGGTAGTTTTATGTATCTCCTCATCCTTAATTCTCAGTTGATGATAATCGAACCTTGAATGTAATTTGGAAAATATATATTTCATCCAGAAACCCATCCTTAAACTCTCGTACTACATCCAAACCATATAAAGTTATTTTCTTGTCGCCAAGACTTGTATTAATTTTTCAACGTTAGGGTTTTATGCCTCCTCAATTTTTTTTTAATTTTACTCTTCCATTATGAAGGAAATTTTTTTTTCAGTTTCTTGTCCACTAGGAAAATGTTATTCTCGATTCAAAGCCACCAACCCATCCTTATTTGGTACTGATATTTTATTTTATTTTTTCTACAAGTTTCCCCATGGAAACTTGGAAACTACTCAACCTCGAGTCACCTAGAACCATCTGTAACATTAAAATTCCGTTTTTCTTAAAATCCATACACAGTTTAATAATGTACAAAGCAGGGTCAATTATTTTCGATATTTTCCTTACCAAATTACCCAAAAATTTATATAAACTATCTTCAGACAAGTTATGGAAGTGTCGACGGACAAGAAGATTCTTATTAAGTAAAAATGAAAGTATTTTTTTCTTATCTACTTTCAGGATTTTGAAAAATTGAAGTATAATGTACTAACTAAGGAATTATCCTTTGTTTTCTCCAGGTTATAATTATTATTGTCACAGATTATCGTGAATTAACTAAATAATCCAAGTGCATTCCAGGTACCCAGTTATCATTTGAACTATTTTTCCTTTCTATTGTATTTTATGTCTGGTTTGAATATTTTCACTAGCCTATTACGGTCGTAGCCACAATTTGCATAGATTTTAACTTTCAATGTTTTTATAGGTTTATAATATTGAGTCTGGTAACACTTAGTTTTGTTGATGTAGATAATTGTGTTTACACTTTTTTTTTTAATACTCACATTGAACCTATATTTATATATATTCTTGTACTTATACAATTTTTCTATTTACCGACTACAATAAATGACCTGTTTATTAATTCACTATTAAACATTGTTTAGGCATCCTATTTGTAGCCACATAAATTAAAAACACTAGACTTAGTATACTTCCAAGTTTTCCTACCTCTCGAGCTTTGTAAATGAAATAGTTTCTTTATTAGCAAAATGACGACATGAATTCTTATTTTATAATTAGAGTGATGTTAAGCATTCACTTGATCATTTAATTTATCAACCTGAGGTCTGCTTGAATTACAAGTCTCTTTATGCTATACACATAAGTATCAGTGTTCCTACCAATCCTTATGTGCAAATATTTGAAGAAAAATAAAACTACAGGCAATGTGGAACCTAAGCCCTATCAAAGCCGAACATCTCTTTCTTGTTCCATTCACATGGTTCCTATTGTGTTGAATCTTAGTCCAATACTCAGCTCCAAGTCATTTTTCCTATTGTAGTTAAGCGGACATACAAGGCTACAATTTTGTAGAAACCATTCTTGATTTCATTGCACCACTATTGGTTTCACAACAATTGGATCATTACCCTTCACACTATAAAATTAAAACATGGCACATGAAAAATATAGGAAATAAATTCAATAAACTTTAACACACTTGAGAAAATGACATTACCACACACACACTTTGGATGAATTAAATTTTTTGATTCTAACTAATTTTCAATTGAATCAAAACACACAAACTGCAAGAAACAAATAAAAAACTTACATGAATTAAACACACAACATACGTGAACTTACCTCAAGCAGGCCCAAATCAGGGTTTGGCCTATGCCTAAGAACTCATGAATTCACCAACACAACATCAATAAACAAGCTAATGCATCCACAAGCAGGATTCATATTAAAAGTAAACAAAATTACAATATAGTTCACACATTGTCTATATATTTTTCATATGCTTAAGATTACATATATTTATGTGATGGAGGGGAATCTAATTCCCAACAGATTTTCTTAAATTAGACGTTTCTTTAACCAAAACCATTTATCACATGATAAATAAATTGTCTAAATAAAGAGTAAGCTTAACAAGAAAATACTATGAGTAATAATTCATTTTTCCTCAAAGTTGCAATGATTGTTATGCATCTAGGCACCTTAGACAATGTTCAATTATTAATGCGGCAACTTATTAGACACAAAATTCCTTCGTCGGACTTGGATGAAATATGTAGAATAGATCAACTTATGATTGATCTCATGCAAATTTTTCATGTAATGATATGCAAGTGTCTACACCTACATGTTCCAGATTCCTTGTAGATGTCTGAATTGAAGACATTCCATCTTTATAACATGTGGTTAAACTTGTGGGTGCCATATATTTCCTTATCATGATTGTCAAATTCTTGTTAATCACATAATTGTTACACTGAAAATTGTCACCTTGAAGTTTTGTTATTCGTATGAGCTCATTATCACTCATACATTTATCCCTTTCAAGTATAAACACATCAGTTCCCAAAGTCAAGCCTTAAAACTAAGAGAAAATCTCATAAAAGCCTTAAAACTCTAGTACCGCACTTTCTCCTAGTTTTGCCTGCGGTCCCACACTTTTTGGCTATAAATCATGCGTAGCCAAGCGCACTTTCTGTTTATTAAAAGTGTGGACCCCTGTAAAATATTAGAAAAGGCACAAGTAAAATCTAGAATCTCAGTTT
The DNA here is from genome assembly GCA_034641835.2 of Pinus albicaulis. Taxonomy (NCBI): domain Eukaryota; kingdom Viridiplantae; phylum Streptophyta; class Pinopsida; order Pinales; family Pinaceae; genus Pinus; species Pinus albicaulis. Next base: position 915,260,673 of record CM076575.1, read on the forward strand.
AAGTCATTTTTGGAAGCTTCTAGAAACATTCCTGTGGTGGAAAGTCTGCTCCTTTCAGGTTCATGCATCCCATCCAATAAGGAGCTAACCCCTTGATGTAAGGAACTAATCCCTTTGAAGGAGGATTCTATCCCTTCTTGTATGGAGTTGTAACCTCCTCTCTCCCACTACAAAAAGAGGCATAGGGTAGCCTCAAGGGGTTACCAATTGATGAGTTCAAGCTTTAGTATTATTTGAGGTGAAGTGCTGTTGGAACTTATACCCTTTTAGCTGATATTTTATGTGGGAAAGATTACATACTTGTATGCATCTCGGTTGGAAGAGTGAAAGGATTGTCAGAGTAAAGGAGATTCCTGCTTCGGACCCCAGGAAGGCCTATATGACATCAAGGCAGACACGGTTGTAAGGCTCTTTTTTATTTAAGTTAATACAAATAAGTCCATTTTTCTCATTAAGCTGTCAATTGATTGGTTTATTTTATCGATTCCTTGATCACCATAATAGATATGATTTATGAATATATGCTATGCAGATGATATTTGATGTTTGTTTGTTTGTGATTACAGATCTTCAAAGGCAACTATTTCGAGCGACTGAAGGACTACTACTACAAACAAGCATTGGATCAAAGGTAAAATCGTTAAGCCTTTATTGCATTTAATTATGGATCACATTATATCTAGAGAAATATAGTTTTATTTGTCCATTTGTTGCTAGCTGTCTGTAGGACACTTGGGAGGTCTGTCTTGTCTGCAAGAATGACTTATCCGTCCAACAAATTGGTGACTCCGCTGGGGAAGGATTTTGATTTTTGGTTTTCCTTTTGTTTTGACTTGAGAAATGATTTTTCCGGTTCTTGATTGATGTATACTAGTTTGGGTGGATTAGTTTAATTTTCTGTACGTTGAAAAGTTTTGATTTCTTTTTTTTCTTGAATTTTTCTGATCTCTGCACTTTGCATTCATGCACAGTGCGGTCATCTTCGCAATTTTCTTGAGTAACCAGTGTGGTACCGTACCTGTTTACTCTGGAGCCTGCGGACCCTGGGAAAATTTTATGAAAACTTAAAATTTCCTTTTTAGGCTTAGTCTAGATTTAATTTAGGATTCTTAACATCTACCTAGATCTGTATTTTTCTGTCAAAAAGTCTTGTTTATGAGTTTATTTCAGCAAATTTTTCATCTCATCAATCTCCGTTTAGTTAATTGGGTGTTTTGAGTCTCTTTTTTGAGAAATCCTTAATTTGATTTCCTTTGGTCATTACTTGAAGGTTTGTCTCAGTCTTTTCACAATTTTGCATCTTTTTTTTTTTTTTTGCTAAATTGTGTATGAGTGTTAATCGCCTTTGAGTGTTTTTATTTTTTGATCTTTGGAACTCTCACCCAATTTTCTTTACTTATAATTGATTGGTTCTTAGATTACATTAGAATCAATTTGTGTTTGAGAATTCTCTTGCATAGATCACATTTGCATAATTACAATTCTCATTTTCAGAATATGAATGAAAAATATGCATAGATTAAATTTGCATACTTTTCAAGTGAATTGTGCATAGATTACAATTGCATAGTTTACATTGTGAAAAATCAATCGTAGATTTAGATCAGTTTCTTTAATTTGAATTTATATGCTTTTATGCTTGTTTTAAAAACACAAAAATAAAAAAATATGGAATCGATTAGCATCATTTTTTCTTGATGAAATTAGTGCATTAGAGAATTTTTTATATTTTCTCTTATTGATCAAGTTTTTGCATTGTTGGAAGTGAATGGAAACTCTCTCCTTACTTTAATTAGGATTCATCGAATTGAAAATATTACATTATCATATTCGATTGCATTCAGTTTTGGGTCGGGTCATAACACCATTGGTTTCATATCCATTTACCCTTTTGAGTAATAGCAGCCCAAATAACACAACGCTTAATAAAATTCATCTAGTAATTTTTACATTTTTAGGGCTCTTTCCACCAACATAGCTTAGGCTAGTGTCTTGGAATAGGTTTTAGCTAACTCTCCATGACAGTAAAACAAACATGTAGTCAATCTTGCGGTAGGAAAAATTCCAATTATTGCATGTATGCTATGGGAAGCTCCTCCTAAAGGAGTCAAGCACGAGATCATATCCGAACTAGTGAGGTCATCAATCCTTCCTCATTGGGAATGATAGAAGATATACACGTATTAACAATGGGAAACCTCGGATTGACCATTGTCAAGGAGCTTGGGGTCACTTGTCGGTAAACCTTGGATTATGTCAAGGAGCCTTCAAGGGGATTGAGCTTTGTTACTCTGCCCTTGCGTGTGTGTCAGATCGTAGACTATTCCCCCAAGTATATTTGTTTCTGTTGGTAACCTTAGTGGCCATAAACTATAGGATTCTTTCCCAAGGTGACGGTGGAGTGAAGATCCCACTGTACCTGGAGCAGACGTCGGCGAGACTCACTTGGACTCTCCGGAGGGTTATCTTCACTCGAGATGGTATAGTGGAGAAACTTGCACCAGTCTGTTTCATTAAGCAGGTTGTCGGGGTAACTATTCCAACTGCCATTTCTGCATTAAAATTCTACGATGTTGGATTTCATCACCAACTAGTGTTTTTAGTGTGAGAATCTACTGTTTGTGTGTGGTTTGACTCCTAGATTTGATAGCGCGTGTTCATTTGTTTGTTTTTAATTTTAGAGACCATAGGTGTGAATTGTGAATTTTAATTGTTAGGTGTGAATTGTGAATTGTTAATTTTAGTTTTAAAATTGTTAATAAAATTCACTGAAGGTGAATATAATGGAAATTGCTCCGGAATGTACCAACCAAGGAACCCCTCTTAACAAGAATCCTAGTACTTTTCCTTGCTTTGGAAATTTTGGTCCTCCTTATATGGCTACATTGTCATTACTTGGATTTACAATAGGTTTACCGGTATGGTTATTTTCAACTTTCTTGGCCCCGAATACTCCAATTATTCCACCTCAACTAGATGCTTCACCTCAATAGAGTTCACCATCTCAACATCACCAATCTCATGTTGACCCTTTACCTTCTTCGTCCAATATGTATTCCTCCCTTTCTTCCTCTTCGCTTGGTAAAAGCCTTGACGCTAGTTACCAGGTGACTAAGAAGAAGAAGAAAGGGAAGAAGAAGAAGAATAAGAAGCAAGATAAGAAAGAAGTCAACCAACCAACCATGGCTGCAAGTGTTAGTAATGTTGAGAAAACCTCCAACATGCATCATAAACCCAAATTCCCTTGCAAGATTTGTAAGGGTGACCACTTCCTTATCAATTGTCCCGGTATTCCAAAGGTCTTGGAAGTATGGTCAGAAAAATCTTGTCAACTTACCGTTGATCCATCAACCAGTGATAGTCAGGTTCCTAGGAAAAAGGGTGAAGTTAGGTTTCCTCGTAGGTTATGCAAAGGGAGTCATCAAACTCACATTTGCCCTCACATGAATGAAGCCTCAAAATCGATGGAAAACCTTACTGTTCCACGGCAAGAACTTCCAACTGGTTACCATCAACTGATGGAGGGATTGATCTAATTCCAAGTACAGTCGATCCCACTCTTCCATTGAAGAGTGAAAGTCATATCACTCAGGTTGATGATCCATTAGTTGATCAAGTGGTCGATTCGATTTCACATTCGGTCGATCCCACTCTCCTTGAAGAGAGTGAACTTCATACTGCTTTGTTTATTCTTGTTACATTAGATTCTTCTACGCCAGGGGGCATTTCACCTGTTCCTACAAAATCCCCTCCAAGTACAAAGGTCTTTTCCTTTGATTGGAATAGACTGACAGAACCACGTATTCCTTCCTCTATCCCTTTCAAAATCATTATGAAGGCTAGTGGTACGAACACACACCGCACACATGTAGATGAAGGTGCTTCTGTTAGTATTTTATCCTCAACTGCTTGGAAAGCTTTGGGTTCCCCTCAGCTTGTGCCTATTATGCAGAATTTGAAAGCTTTTAACAGAACCATTAGTGAACCTTTAGGGATCCTTCCTAATTTTTCTATTACTTTGGAAGGTAAAACTATCTGTATTGATCTTATGGTAGTTCGAGGCCCCTTGGATTTTAATTTACTCCTTGGGTGAGACTATGTCTATGCAATGAAAGTTGTCGTATCGACACTCTTTTGCATGATGTCTTTCCCTCACAATGGAAACATTATGACTGCTGACCAACTTTCATTCGCTAGTCTTGATTCGACAACCAATAATCCAACACCCCTAAATGTTCCTTATTATAAAGTGGTATCTACCCCACCACGAGCTAATTATGTGGCAACTAGTCCCATGTTTTCAGTTACCAATGCAAGCGAGCCTCTCACTGTTTGCTCGTCTTCCTTTGACTTAGATCTAGTAATTGACATGGAAAAATCTATGGGATTATTTGAACGCGATGTTATTATCCGTTTTGAGTCCCTTGACATGTGTTCCTTCCAGATAACTATTCTTCCTTCTGATGAAGACCTCTTGGAAGCCATGACCAAGGTGTGTCCATTGACATGTGTTTCTTCCAGTTGGAAGCCATGATCAAGTCACTGCGAGGACAATTCTTTTCCTATGTAAACCTCATTAAAAAATGAATCAGTGAGTCATGAGGATAGTTCCTTTTACTATGCCAACATCATTAAAAAATGAAACATTTAGATGAGGATAGTTCCTTTACTGTGTCAACCTCGTTAAAAAATGAATCAGTGATTCAAGAGGAAAGTTCCTTTTACTGTGTCAACCTCGTTAAAAAATGAATCAGTCGGTGACGAGGACAGTTCTTTTCCTGTGTCATCCTCATTTAAAAATAAAAATAAAAATGAATCAGTAGGTTATGTAGGTAGATTGTAGAGAGTAGATTTGAGGATAGTTCTTTTACTGTGTCAACCTTGTTAAAAAATGAAACATTTAGGTGAGGATAGTTCTTGTTACTATGTCAACCTCGTTAAAAAATTAAGCACGTTTCCATGAGCATAGTTCTTTTCCTTTTTCAAGCTCGTTAAAAAATGAAACAAATCCTCCCCTAATTGAGTCGAGTCTTCGACTAGATCTCGTAAATGTTAAGTCGTATATTTAGGTTAGTTATTTCAGTTTTTGCATAATTTTCTTACAGTTTTAGGTCGGGTCTTTCATATGATCTCGTAAATGAACCTTCATTCCATCCAGATATTAATTACCAGTAGTCTATTTAGTTGAATGAAATGAAGCTGGGGGGCATGCGCTCTAGCAGTTACGCTTGGGGGGCATTAAAATCTTATCTCAAGCCTGATTTTTCCTTTGTTTCAAGCTTGTGTAAAAATGAAACAAACCAATCTCAAGCACAATTTTCTCTGCTTCAATCTTGTGTAAAAATGAAACAAACCCTTTTTCAAGCATAATTTTTCCTATGTTTCAAGCTTGTATAAAAATTAAACCTATCTTGAGTCCATTTCGGTTATTATTTTCAAGACTCGTTAAACTCATAAAATCCCGAGATTATTTTGTTATCTTTCATTCTCATAAAACACATGAAAACGCCGAGTTTTTTCCATCTTTTCCTGCTTGTTAATTAAATTGAAAGTTGGCCATATGAGTACAATTTTATCACTTTTTCGAACTTGTTAAAATTTACAGAAAAAGCGAAACTACTGAGTATACTTTTATCACTTCTTCGGACTCTTGAAATTTACGAAAAAGTGAAACCTTGGAGTCCTCTTTTAAGCCTTTTCAGACTCTCTAAAGATGAAAATATCGCCAAGTACTTGACTATTCGAACTCGTTAAAGTAAATGAATGGTCTTCCCTTAGGTATAAGTTTACCCCTTTTTCGAACTGAAATGGACTATTTACGAAAAATGTATATGTTGACTAATCATGGTCAATAGAGTTCTCTCTTGCATTATTTTATCCTTTTTTGGGCTTGAGGGACTAAATTTACGAAAAATTACACCCATAAAGTTTTCTTAAGTTTTTTCTTCTGACTCCCTAAAAATGAAAAACATCGAGTTTCTCCTGTACTGGACTCGTTAAAATTTAACATTAAAGGACCTGTCGATTACAAAAAAGAACAAAAATCTCCTTCTTAGGGTTTGATTTTAAACTAATTTGGACTCATCCGAAGGATGAACTTATAAACAAGCAAATTTTATCCTCCTCAAGCTTGTCAAAAATAAAGAGGTACTTGCCAGAAATGGTGGGGGAAAAGAGAGAAAAATAGATTCATTTGTTACACTTTGATTTGTAAAATCATTACACCACTCTTGAACATGAGACTTTCTGTCGCACTTCCACCTGGGTTGGGAAATCCTTTGCCTATCAGTTAATCAAACCACATTGAAGGTCTTCAGTCGGTTTCTGGGTATTAGCTTAGGGAAACTGTCACCAAACCATCTGCAGTGTTGTTATGTGTTCAATAGGACAGTCAAACAAACCATTCATCTGCAAACACTTGTCTCCATTCACGTTGACCATCCCTGAGTCAGTCCTTGCAAAAATTTTCTTCAAAACTTAATCTATGGTTTCGTGTCGTGATCTTGCTTACGACGGGCCACTTTCTATCGATGACAGCTCATCATCTAGGAAGTTGATCTTGAATCCGTCATTACCTTGGAATCCGCATGCCTTAATGGCAGGTTTCTCGCTTTCGATGACAGGTTGCATCATTGACCTTTGATCGAACGATTTTGTGAAATGTTCGACTTCAGATCACATATTCACATTTCATGGATTGCACTGAGTACTTTGAGAGCCATTGTTATTATTGGTGGTTTCTCTCACACTTGTTAATAGTTCACATCATTGACTGGTAATCAAGTGGTTTCTACCATGTTCAACTTCAACACATTTAATTGCATGGATAGAATCGTACTAGTTCAGGAAGCCGAAATCAAGACCCTGGATCTAGTTTCCACCATCCAGGCTGCGAGGAGTTTTATTATTCGTTATGCAGTAGACTATTCATTACAGATGGCTGCGCCCATGCTGTGTCTACACTATTGATGTAATATTAAAATAATTTCTATATCAGAACAAGTTTAGTTAGTTTTGATCTGATTTTGGGAATACCTACCTCAACGATGATATATATATATATGTTTTGCATTGAATTTTTTTACAGGGTTCCGACTAGGGTGTCCATAGGCTAATCCTTGAAATGATAAATTACTTCACTCTTCATACATTACAGACTCACTCTTCATCTATTATAGACTTCGCACTTTAAGGGGCAATCTGTTACACTGAAAATTGTCACCTTGACTTTTTGTTGTCAGTATGAGCTCATTATCACTCATACATTTCTCCCTTTCAAGTCTAACACATCAATTCCCAAAGTCAAGCCTTGAAACTAAGAGAAAAGCTCATAAAAGCCTTAAAACTCTGGTACCACACTTTCTTCTAGTTTTTCCTGCAGTCCCGCACTTTTTGGCTATAAATCATGCGTAGCCAAGTGCACTTTCTATTTATTAAAAGTGCGGACCCCTGTAAAATATTAGAAAAGGCGCAAGTAAAATCTAGAATCTTAGTTTAACTCATTTTTGGAAGCTTCTAGAAACATTCCTGCGGTGGAAAGTCTGCTCCTTTCAGGTTCAAGCATCCCATCCAAAAAGGAGCTAACCCCTTGATGTAAGGAACTAATCCCTTCGAAGGAGGATTCTATCCCTTCTTGTATGGAGTTGTAACCTCCTCTCTTCCACTATAAAAAGAGGCATAGGGCAGCCTCAAGGGGTTACCAATTGATGAGTTCAAGCTTTAGTATTATTTGAGGTGAAGTGCTATTGGAACTTAGACCATTTTAGATGAGATTTTATGTGGGAAAGATTACATACATGTATGTATCTCGGTTGGAAGAGTGCAAGGCTTGTCAGAGTAAAGGAGATTCCTGCTTCGGACCCCAGGAAGGCCTGTATGACATCAAGGTGGACAAGATTGTAAGGCTCTTCTTTATTTAAGTTAATACAAATAAGTCCATTTTTTTCAATAATTTGTCAATTGATTGGTTTATTTTATGGATTCCTTGATCACCATAATAGATATGATTTATGAATATATGATATGTAGGTGCTATTTGATGTTTGTTTGTTTGTGATTACAGATCTTCAAAGGAAACTCTTCCGGGCGACTGAGGACTAATACTACAAACAAGCATTGGATCAAAGGTAAGATCATTAAGCCTTTATAGCATTTAATTATGAATCACATTATATCTAGAGAAAGATAGTTTTTTTGTCCGTTTGTTGCTAACTGTCCATAGGACACTTGGGAGGTTTGTCTTGTCCACAAGACCGACTTATCCATCCAACAATAATACTAGTTGTGCACCTTTACAAGCTTAAGTTAGTGCATATTCATTTATTCTATGCACACACACACACACACAGCTAGATATAAATATCAAACTACTCTTTTAACACCTTCCAGTTCTAATATGTAAATGTGATAAGAAAACTAGTAAACACATATTTCATACCTTAAGCTACCCATGGTGTTTGTACAAGGTTTTAATGATAATTTTGAGTCAAAAGGGTTGGATAAGTGAAAAATATAGTATTTAATTCATAGAAAAAAGATAAATTATGTATCTCACCACAAATAATATGAATATATCTCTTCTTAGTTGTTTATCAAAGTTAAATATTTCTTTATAATGAATGTAGATTATTTAGTTATAACCATTCATCCTTATGATTGAGGACTGATTCCATTTTTATTTATTTCCCTATTCATGTATATCTTCTTAGCCATCCCCTCATAAGATGCTTAATTGTGGTTTTTAGTGCATGTGATTTTTGCTTATGTCATTGCATAATTACTTAGGAAATATATATTTGTTATTTTCTACACAACGAAGGAATATTAAAAAAAAAATTATGCTCAACCTTTATTTACTCCAACCTATTCTGATTGGATTCCCTTTATTAACCCTTAGCCTAATTAAACTCAGAAATTATTTTGGGTAATATTTAGTGAAGTGGTAACTAGTTGAAGATTCATGTACGAAGGGTTTCCACCTCAGTTGTCCAAGGGCTTTCACACCTTGGGTAGGTACTTCATATATACAATACTTACCTTTAGAAATGTACAATATTATGAAAGAAAATGTAGGCACATTGGCTGAGGAAAAGGGACAACGAATTCCAGGGCTAAGGATGAATTTTCTTGGGGACAAATGGAAAGCAAGGTGTCAGGTGGCATCACAAGGATTATCTTGCAAGACTTAACAAGAAGGCACAAACTTAATAAAAAATGACAATTCTAACTAACACAAAAATATGGAATGGGATGGAAATATAGGTAGCATTTGATTATCTCACTATTTTTGGACCAGATTGGCAAACCAACAAGAAAAGGAAGAATTTAGGCCACTACAAGACAAGTTGAATTCAACAAGGGAAAAAAGTAGCGTAAATAAAAATAATAAGAGAGAATCAAAACTTCGATGACCCATCTAGCATACCATGGATTTATCTTCTCAAGGGAATATTAGTCAAAATATATTTCTTAAGGAAACACTCATTGGAAGGGAACAAGGGGTTGAAACATTGTTGAGAATAGTATGTTGTCTAAAGCATCCTAGGAGTACATATGTAGGAGAGAGGAGCTCTATTTATTGTGCAACATTTATGGGATTCCTAGTTCAACCGAAAAAATCGTTTTGGCCCCTGTAGTAGTCCACTCAGGCCCTGGAATCTGGCTTGTGGGTGACAGTTGCACAAGAGGTATAATTGCAACTCGTTTATGGTTTGGATGTGAGTTATTGTTCCTGAATTAGATGCCTATATTCATTTGAAATAAGTGCCTCTCACATCAATTTGAACAATGATTTTTTTTTTCTCACTCCGTTTGAATCAAAATGATGTTGTATTTTACTAGCCATATTATGTGTCATCATTGTTCATGTATATCTGGAACATGTTTGTTAGTATTATTATTATAACATGGAATAGGTAGTGATTTGGTGGCACTGATCTTAGAAATCAAGAATCAGACTACATGTGTCACAACGTGACTACAAAGGGAAACTATCCCATCATAGGAACTTTGTTTTCTCATCTAATCCAGGTGACCTCACAATTGTTACAAATATTTTCTTAAAGGCCTAGTCCAAGTTGTTGCATTATCATGAACTACAGTAAAATTGACCGCAACAAATGCTTAGGATTCTTGTCATAACATGCTTCCTTACACATTTTATCATTCCTACCATTTGGATATCCATGTGCTTGTTTTTTCGCTTCAAAATCATGGAAGATGGTTTGAATAACCATATCTTGGTTTTGGCATTGGTTTAGTCCTTGTGCTTACTTTGATTTAGCTCTCAATTTCTCGGTTATAGCTTCTCTTACATTGGCATATTGAATTTTTCCTTCCATAGGCTCTCTTATTTTCTCTTTCTTAGTATGTTTGTCATTGAATTAATTCTCAACCCAACAAAAGTATATTGGTCCCCCCCCCCCCCCCCCACCATCTCTTAGGAAACCCTCTTTCAATTTTGACTCTCAACTTAATAGTCTCTATGCAAAATTTGGTCACAGAGCAAGATGTATCTCTTGAGAAATTTAAGGTATAGAGAATTTATGTCAAAATTGGATTATTGTCCCATTATTCTTAAGAAAGCACACAATATTCATGCAAGGGACAATATATCTTGTTCGATTTATTTGGAATATTGTTTCATTCTTATTTATTCTATTTAGCAAAGAACCTTCAAGAATAATTTATGGAATGGTTGAGAGCCATCCTATGTGAGTACTTGTTGCTACTAGGCTTGCAATTATAGGCGAATCCTCGAATGTGATGTTAGTGTGAGGTAGAGACATGTTTGGGTTCTTTTTTAGCTAATTATTAAGTTTGTTTAGGTTTTTATTCTTTTCCTGGAGCTAGTGTATCATTGAATGAAAATGCATGGGATATATTATTTTGTTTTGAGAGATAGGGTCACATTGAGAGCCATGATTTTGGGGATAATATTGTCCTTATTTCAAAATATTACCAGGACTCCCAACATTAGAGTTGGTGTTGGAACTCTTCTTGCATAGAGGTAACTAGTCAGTATCTAGATTATAATCCTTGAGGTATTGTCCTGCAGAGAAATGGAATATTTGTGTAATGTTGTACAGGAAGGAAGAGTTTTATCCAATACCTAAGAGCTAATTGATAAACCTGGGGCTTATTCCTTGAAATGGAAAAGCCTATTTATGTTTCACATCGAGTTAGGATTGTGTTTAGCTACCAATTTTTTCTTTGTTGTTTAATTCCCTGGATTGTGGGTGGTGCATACATGGGTAGGTGTTTGTGGCTTGGGGGTGGTATATATGTGGGAAGGTGCATGTGCCTGGTAGGAAAATCATTCATAGGGGGCTATTTCCTCTAGTACATTCATTAACATATAAGTATTCCATACTAAATAGTTATACTTGTACAATTAGTTTTTTCTAGGTGTCGCTATGTGTGAATGTATCTTCTCCAAATGAATGAATTTGTCACTGAGATGTTCATTGTTGTTGGAAAGATAAAATATTCGATATTTAAGGTTGTTACAATCATCAATTCTTGTGGAATAATTGAGAAATTGGGCTTTGCATATAAGTGAGATTCTCTATAAAATTGCCAACAAGGAATAACTCTCAGGGCACACTTTTCCAATATGAATCTTATATTTTTTGAAAAATTTATTTCCAATTGCTCAATAGAATGATTCTCCATTAAAATAAAGAGGGGTCTAGAGAGACCTTTTTATGCTTATTTTCCTATTGTTTTTCAATTAATTGAATGGATAAGTCATGTCTAGTTTTAACACTATGTGTTGAAATTAATTCCTGATGTTAGATACATAGGTAAAATCAATAACTCTAGTGTGTTTTTGTTTAAAATTTTTAAGCTTATCTTTTTCTTGTTAGTGGTTGTTGATTTGGGATGTTTTGTGAAATATCATATTAGTTCCATGCCTCTACAAGCACGATGTTTTAGTTATGTATGTTTTTCATTCTCCACTTCACAGTGGTTGTATATTTGCTTCTATGTTCCTTATTACATAATGGAATGATGCATTTATCCATTTCACTAACCCTTTCATGGATTTGATTATTTGCAAGATAGACCATAAAAATCAAATCGCCGGCAAAATATATTTGCAATTTAAAATTCCCATCAATTTATGCATGTTTTTCCTACTCTCTGGGACTGAAGGCTTCAATAAAAGGCTCTATTAATAAGAGAGTTGAAATTACATATATGGTGTTGGAAAAAAAATACTCGATGATGAACACATCCACAGACAAAATTTCAATTATGGCTAGTAAATTTTACGTAAATGTATTACTTAGGATAAATGTAGATTTTCTCTTGCAAGATATTATACATAGCTTCTTGTCAAATGAATGTATATTTGTCTGCATATGTTTTTATTACCTGAAGGAAAATTGAGTAAAATAGTATGGGTTTAACTATCTTGTAATTGTATGGTTGTTGAGGCTCAGTTGCAACTTTGAGAACATGAAAGAATATGAGTGGAGTATAGTGCCTCTTCTCAACCAATAGCTATGTTACCACAATTGAAGTTTAATTACAACACATTATCTACTTGAATATTTTTTAACACATGATTGAGCAATCCTTTGAAACTATCAAGGGAGTAAATTGAAATCTTATGGAATGGTCCCCCCAAGATTTCACTTTTTCAACCACCACTTGTGTGAATCTAGGATCACCATTCAATATTGGATGAACAAAAACCTTTGAAGTGAGCGAGTATCGAGTTTGGATCCTTTTTAAATGCACTTAGATGAATCATAGAAAACATTAATTCTAACATAAGGAAAGAAATGTGAAATGATTAGTGTGAGTTGTAAATTTAAACATTCTTTATGAAACCTATTATAAGCATTATTAACCAAAATCATATACCACATCAACACTTTAAAATAAACACAAGATCTATTCATGTTTGATGGCTTAAGGTCGCTTTATGATGATATTTCCATATTTGCAAGAAAGAATTCTTATTTAATCAATACCATTGTAGTGATGGATTTAGTGTTTGATATATCAATAACACATAAATTTAATTAATTGAATATCTCATACTACGATGATAAGTTACTCCAATATGAGTTTAAGCATGGAGTAGATTAGCAAGTTAGTGAGAAATTCAGCATGCAACCCTTTGCATTGTGAATCTAAAAGGAAGATTGTTTGGACATATTATAACTAGTGCATGATAATTATTAAATGGAAATTTGATAATGTGTACAAATCGTCTTATAATTCATGCATTTTAAAATAAACACTTAAGCAGGCCTTTCAACATGTTTGAATTTTGATGTAGCATGAATAATGAGCAGATGAGTTTAGGCACATGGAACATTTTCCAAATATAATATCAAACTTCATTCATGTAATTCCTTTAATTCACAACATATCAAGAGACAAATATGTTTTCCCATAGTTGCATGGATTTAACTCTTAAGTGCATTTAAACCATGGATCAGATCTGGATCATGACAAACTAATGGACAACCTGGAAAATTTCACATCACATGTCCTAAAACCCTAGATCAGTATTGAATAATAATAAAAAAATTGAAACATTAAGCTTGTTTCAACAAGTTTTTGAAAATTTTCTTGCACTAATTGTTATGAAACCAACTCCCAAAATAGAAGAAAAGAGAGATCAATGCCTTAGAAATCAACCACTTCAAGGGGTAAACCTCCTTTACATTACATAAATGAACAATTATTGGATGATTCAAATGAAAAAACCTCCTTTCTATATATAGCAGTCCATGGGGTCACAATATAATCCTAGCTGACCTAACAATAATAATGCAAGGGCACAACAATAACAATACTAGGGTTTTATGGGGCACAATAATAACAATATGGGGACTACAGGGATATAATAATAATGATAAAGGGGCTACACTAACAAAAATAATGGACTACACTAGTAATATAGGGACCTAACATGCCCCTCTCCTTCAAAAACGTGTTGTCCTCAACCCTTGAGTATATTTGGATGCTTCTGTATAAAATTTTCATCCTCCCATGTGAAATATTCAATGGGTAAGTTCTTCCACTTCATGAGATACTCTGAAATTGATCGATTTCATAGCTGTCAATTTCTTGTTTCCGTGACTGCTTCAGGTTCCAATATGATTTTTCCTTCTTCATCAAGTTCTAGCAATATTGTTTGAACTGGAAATTTCTCACCTATAACCTTCTTTAAGCATGAAACATGGAAAATTGTGTGCACTAGATAAGAATCAGGAAGCTCCAATTTGTATGTCATAGTACCAATCTCTTGCAACACATTGTAAGGACCATAGTACTTTGGTGATAATTTATTATCCTTCTTAGCTTTCTTGAGGGACATTTGTTTGTATGGTTGTAGTCGTAAAAATATCTAGTCTCCTGCATCAAAACTCCTCTCGCTACAATGTTGATATGCCTGTTGTTTTATTCAATTTTGTGCCAAATTTATGTTATCATTTAAGAGTTGGAGAAATTGTTGTTAATTCTCAATGTGATCTTCCACTGCTTGAACCTTAAAATTTTCTCTTAAAGATGATGTGATGGATGGTGGATGATATCCATAAAGTACCATAAATGGGGTCATTTTTGTTGCAGTATGGAAGGAAGTGTTATACCACAATTCATCCAGAGGTAACCACTTGACCGATTGTGTTTTTTTATGAGATACAAAACAACGAAGATATCCTTCCAAACATTTGTTCACTATATTAGATTGCCCATCGAATTGAGGATGATAAGATGAGCTATGGGCTAGTTGAGTACCCAAACAAGAAAATAATTTCGTCCAAAAATTTCCTATGAAAATGGGATCTCTGTCGCTTACAATAATCTTTGGGTTTCCATGTAGCTTTTGAATTGTTTCCGTAAATGAAGTAGCAACTGTACTTTCTTTTTATGGATGAGATAATGCACAAAAGTGTGCATACTTGGTAATTCTATCAACTACCACCATAATGACACTATTTCCTTAGGACATAGGTAAAAATGTGATAAAATACATTGAAATATCCTCCCAACATTGACTTGGAATGGGTAAAGGTTGTAGCAGACCCAGGGTCTTAATTGTATCAAATTTATTTTGCTGGAAAACCAAACATTCTGCCACAAACTTTTGAATGTCAGATTTAAGGCCATCCCAAAAAAGTTCTTTCTTCACCCTGTGGTAAGCTTTTAAAAATCCTGAGTGTCCTCCTATGGGAGAGGTGTGCAATTCCAAAAGAATATTTTGTTTTAGTTGGGAATTCTTACAAAGATATAAGTGATCTTTGTACCATCATTTTTCCAACTAAATGTTTTAGATGTACTAGGATATTGCTGCAACTTGTGAATGAGTGTCCACACTTCTTCGTCATTCTTCCATTCCTCCCTTGCTTCGGTTATCTAATCTGGTTCGATAATAGAAATGACACAAAACAATGCTTCCACCTCCTCATCCTTTCTTGAGAGTGCATCTGCAACAACATTTAGCTTCCTTTTTTTTAGATGATTTCAAAGTCATAACCCAACATATTTGTGACCCATTTTTGCTACTCTTATGAAGATATTATTTGTTCCAAAAAGTATTTAAGGCTATCATGGTCAGTTTTTACCTTGAAGAGTCTTCCCATTAGGTAAGGTCGCCATTTCTTTAGTGCATGTAGTATTGCCAACATTTCTTTCTCATAAATAGCTTTAATTGAATAATTTTCTTTGATTTGACGACTTTCAAAAGAAATGGATCTTCCTTCTTTCATTAAAACAACACCAATTCCATTTTTTGAGGCATCACATTCCACAATATTTTTTTTTGTGTAGTCTAGTGTAGCTAAAACTAGTGCTAGGCACATTTCCTCTTTAAGATGTTCAAATGCCTTAGTTGCTTCAAGAGTCCATGAAAATGCATCTTTCTTCAATAATGTTGTTATAGGTACTGCTATTCTCCCATAATTCTTAACAAAATTGCGATAATAACATGTTAACCCGAGAAATTGTTGCAACTAATTTATGGTTGTGGGGACTTTCCATTCCTTAATGGATTTAATTTTGTTAGGGTCTACCTTAGCACCCTCCTGAGACACAATATGACCTAGATATTCCACCTCTTTTACTCCAAATAAAAATTTGGAGGTTTTTGGATATAATTGTTTCTCCTCCAATAGTTTAAGCACCCTATCAACATGTTGAACATGATCTTTCCAATACCTGCTATAGATTAGTATATCATCAAAAAATTCTAACACAAATTTTCTAAGGAAGGGTTTAAAAACAGAATTCATCAATCCTTGAAATGTATAAGGTGCATTGGTAAGGCCAAAATGCATGACCAAAAATTCACAATGACCCTCATGAGTTCGAAATGGTGTTTTCGGAATATCTTCAGTCTTCATTCTAGTTTGATGATATCCTGAAAGAAGATCCAACTTGGTAAAATAAAATGCTCCATGTAATTCATCCAATAATTCATAAATTACAGGAATGGGAAATTTATCTTTAATAATGATTTTATTGAGCTCCCTATAATCTGGACACATGCGCCATGATCCATCCTTCTTGTGCATCAATACTACTGGAGCATAGAAATAACTTTGACTAGGTTGAATTATAACAGCCTCTAACATTTCTGAAATCATACGTTCAATTTTTCTCTTTTGGACATAAATATTTATGTAACTTACATAGTTACTAATCAAACGAGCACTATTACCTCAAAACAGGAACTCTAGCCCAAAAAGACTCAAAAAACATGAAAAAATGCCCCCAAAACAAAAAGTGTGTATTCCACAATGCATTTTCTTTTATATTGACGTCAAATTTCAAAATTATTTAAAATTATGCTAAAAACGAATTTTTTTATGAAAAAAGGATTTAATAACACCCTCAAAACAAAATGAGTTGATGTTGGAATAACAAAAAAAAAAAAACATTGTGTCACAATTTTGACACATTGTAAGAATGGAATTAAAGACAACATATTAGAACATTGAAAAATCGTAAAATTCTAAAAATTTTGATACATGATTTAAAGATAAAAATATCATGTTTGAAGGCCTTATCATTTCCAACAATTTTCATCCATCTTGTTAAAGATAAAATATCTTGACTCGAAAAAACTTGAAAATTGTAATTGTTTCCAACCATAACATTAAAGATAAAATATCATACTACATAAAAACCTTAATGAAAATTTATAAATCTCAAGTTTCTAAATCTTAAGTCTTCAACATACTTGAACCATAAAATTATGGAGATATTATATGACTTAAACAATTTTTAAAAATGAACAAGTAATCGAAATATTTATTATTCCAAGAGTAATTTTATTTTAAAGGATAAAAATATATCTCTTTTCAAATCTTAGCCTAAGACAAATTTAAATCTAATTGCAACCAAAACCTAAAAATCAACCATCAAAACAAAGTGTCCCCTTTCAATGAGGCATATAATTTTTAAAATTTTTAAAAGTATCTTATACCAAATGGTAATAATACATAATATCATGGCAATATCACTCCATAATCTATAAATTCAACATTAATTTCTATTTTCTTTTTTACTTTTAATCAAAATATCAACATTGGCATATTGAATATAACATAAATTATTTTTGTAATTCATTGTTGCATTGCGGATATTCTAAAGAGAATAATTATTCATAATTAAAGCATATAATCCAAAAAACATAGAAATGCCTCATAACTTCACGAAAGATCATATGGAAGTAAAAATATTTATTTCAAGTTATTCAAAATCAACCATAGGTTCTGGAACGCCATCATAACCTACATCTTCAGAAGAATGACTCGATGCAGATGAAGATGATCCATATTCCTCTCTTTCATCAACTAGTGCTCCATCTGAGTCAACATGCATGCCCACCATTTTAGAGTTCAAAAGTCTTGTATATCTACGACTACATTCAATAGAGTCCCATCTCAACAATATTTGTTCTAGTAACAATTTCTTCAAAATATTTATGGTCTTCAACTGAATATTTCCTCTCTTTGTCAAATTGAAGTCATACACAAGTATGTCAACATCCTCAAATTTTAAGACATTTGTGTAGCGATGATTTATATTTGTGCCCTTTTTTTTCGCTTTCTTCCAATTTGTTTTTCAACTACCATCTTTGGCTTGTACACACCATTGAAAGGGTGGGTACTTGTGGCATACCAATGTACATCAACAATTGTAATGTCTTCATTTTCATTAATCACCTTTATAACCTTGGAAATCTATAATGGATAGCCAAGTGGATCTTCATCTGCTAACACTGCTATCATGCAACCCTCCTTTTCATCCTACATAGAACCCCTGTAAAGGTATTCCATGGCTTCACATTGTGCATGTGATCTTCTAGAACCAGTATAGATTTCTCTTTTTTCTAGCCATGGAGAATTAATAATAGCTTAAGACTGTTGTTGTTCAACAATGTGTGTTTCCTCATGTTCATTTGGAATATTTTATGGCCAAAAAATTGGAGTCTTCAAAAGCGTATCCTGATTTATTGATCTTGAAATCATATCACTTTGATTATTGAAAAAATACTCCCTCCAAACTAAATCAGCAATATCAAAGTACTCATATGTATCTCTATACATCTTTTAATTTCCTCCAGACATTCAGAATAATTTGTGTCTCTCATATGCCTTCGTGCATTATGGATTTCATCAACTGAATTTAATAAAAATATCTTTGATGAAAATATTGGAAGCTCTGGAATGAACTTAAAAAATCCTAAACCTGATGATGGCCCCCATTCTGCAACAGTTGAATACTTCTTGCCCCATATAAGTGTTATCCCATCAATTTTTTTGATACGAAATTGATGCTGGAAGCTAATGTCATTAATTTGTTCAATGCATTTCTCCTCACCATGCGATCCTAACATAAACCTTTGCATGTCAATAGTTTCTTCCAACACATGAAAAATAGGCTCTGGAATGTAGGATTTCTTATTACATTCAATTAATGATGGCAGATTCCCAACATCTTTCCTCCTCAATGTTAATGAAAAACGACTAAACATTTGATCAATATGGTCATGAGTATGCCCAACAAGAAGGAAACCAAACTTTATCTTTTTAAAAATTCCCAATTCAACGAGCATGTTTAGATACCCAAAAAGAACTTGATTTTTGTTTTCATGGCTTGTGTTGTCTAATTGTACATACAGAACTTCAGGAAGAATACCATAACAGTGACTAACTACATCATGGATTACAGTTATGGTCAGATTTGCATCATTATGAATATTTGGAGTTGTGAAGAAAACCCTTGGAAACATCTTCTCATTAAAGACCATACAACCAACCAAGTGAAACTGAATGAAATTTTCCTCCTGTAATTTTTTTGTCGCGCGGACAAAATGTGACAGAAGTGTTTTATTTTGGTCCATACCATCAATTATCAAACCCAAATATCCATTTGGATTATCATAACACTTCTTTCGATGTTTATACATTTTTTTCCTTTCACTTGTTTGCTGATTGCGATGCTATTGAAGTTCTTTGACAATGGAATCCATACATAAAATAAAAGAAACATATGAATAAATATATTTTCATAGTTTATAACTATTTATTTTAAAAAAATAATGTTTTGAATGCATACCTCTTTCTGCCCCTTGACATTTATCTCTTTTTGCTTTAAGAGAAGCACATGTGCTGCAAACTCCCATCATTTTCTTCTTAGGAATATGAACATTGTTGAATTTGTTCTTCCACAACCTTGTAAAATATGAATATGTAAAAAAATTACAAAATCCTTTAACAATTACAAAATCCTTTAACAACTTCTGCATAATATTTGTATAAGCTGAATATTTCTCCTCTCGAGAAATTATCTGGAATATGTATTGTGTCTTTATTTGGCATACACTCTCCAGGATTTGAAAAGAAGTCTTTCATCCATGACATAGCAGTATTTGCTAACGACCCAACCTCCCATTTATAACGTACTTTTGAATAATATGTGGGATCCTTTTCCAATTTTTCTTGGATTCTTGACAAACGACAATTACCAATTGAATGCAACATTTTGAAAGCCTTTCTGTAGAGAAATACATTCCCAAAATGATAATCATAACCTACTAGTGTAGATTGCATGCAACCCACTAAATATGAATTTTGCATGATTTTATTCATTGAGAAATATCTTTTCATTTTCTCCAAAGAAAAGTTGAAATCCATATGTTTCAAGCAATCCCTTCGACAACATTCACTTGAAATCAAATTAACGACAAAACTTATTTTTGTGAGATATGTTGTCCTCACCCTTGTATAACTGGAATGTTTTGGATTGATATGAAAAGGTATACTCCTAATCCTAGTTACAATATTTTCTTGCAACGGCTTCATCATTCCATTATCCTTTGTAGAAGCAGTTTCATCACCATTAGGAGGAATATTAGCCCCACTATCATCATCCTCAACATAGTTAAGCAATTCATCAACATCAGTGCTTGGAAAATATTCATTACCATCCTCACTTGAAGAAAACATTTCAAAAGAATCATTTGCGCCTTTGTAACCCTAACTTAGATGAAATTCTTCACCATCTTGATCCATGCTTTAGAATTCTTCCCTTGGAGGATTCAATTCTTCATCACCATGAGTGTATTTGAAACAGTCACTTAGAGAAAATGCATTATTCAGATATGTGCCTCTAAAATTATCATTTGCAAGAAACTCTTCATCCTCCCCTTCCTTAGTGGTGCTCTCATAATCCTTGGAATTAGGCCTAAGTGAAAGCTTTGAATATGTATTCACTAGAATTTCTTCATCCCGCCCCTCCCCTTCCTCACTGGTGCTCTCATAATCCTTAGGATTAGGAATAAGTGGGTGCCTTGAATCTATATTTATTGGAAATTCTTAATCCCTCCCTTCATCATTGGTGCTCTTATAATCATTAGGATTAGGATGAAGTGGAAATTTTGAATCTAGAAATTCATCCCCCTCTTCATCAATGGTGCTCGCATAATCCTTAGGATTAGGACAAAGTGGATATTTTGACTCTGAAAATTCTTCATTCCCCTCTTCATCAATGGTGTTGGCATAATCCTTAGGATTAGGACGAAGTGGATATTTTGTCTCTGGAAATTTTTGAATCTCCTCTTCATCAGTGGTGCTCGCATAATCCTTAGGATTAGGAGGAAGTGGATATTTTGACTCTGGAAATTTTTCATTCCCCTCTTCATCAATGGTGTTGGCATAATCCTTAGGATTAGGATGGCATGGATATTTTGAATATGGAAATTTTTCATTCCCCTCTTCATCAATGATGCTCGCATAATCCTTAGGATTAGGATTAAGTGGATATTTTGACTCTGGAAATTATTCATTCCCATCTTCATTAGTGTTGTTCGCATAATCGTTAGGATTAGGATGAAGTGGATATTTTGACTCTGCAAATTCCTCATTCCCCTCTTCATATGTGGTGCTCACATAATCCTTAGGATTAGGACGGAGTGGTTATTCTTCATCCCCCCATTCATTAGTGGTGCCCTCATAATCCTTAGGATTAGGACGAAGTGAAACTTTCGACTCTAGAAATTCTTCATCATGCCCTTCATCACTCACACTTTCATAATCCTTAGGATTAAGGTTAAGTGCAATAACTGACTCTCGATTTATAGAAATTTCTTTTTTTTGTGCTTCATCAATTATGTTCTCATCATCCTTATGATTACGACCAAGTCGAATTTTTGACTCTCTATTCATGGTGAACAAACTCCTGTTATATTCATCAATCTGAATAGAGTTGTTGCGTGACGCAGATGCTGATGTTGTAGAAAGAAAAACTTTGCTATTAGAAGAACCCATGGCTTTCAAGAAGAAGATGTTGAATGATACAAATGCACCCTCTCCCAATTACAATATATAACTTAAATACTGAAAATTCCCCCACCCAAAAATTATCGCTAAAAGTTTTCCCTCCAAATTTTTCCTCCAATAAATTTTTGCTAAAAACTTTCCCCCCTAAATTTTCGTTTCAAATATTTTGTACAAAATATTCGTCTAAAATGTATTTCAAAACATTTTCATAAACTGTTGGTCTTGAAATATTTCACAGTACTTTCTATTCAAAATATCCACAAAATATTCCTTTCATGCATGCCTTCCAAACTAAAATAAATTTCTTATTTCAATGATTTAACATTGACTGCATGGAAATATTAACTATAATTAACTACATGTAAATATTTTTTATTTTTTATTTTAATCTCATATTATATTCGTCTAAAAAGTATTTCAAATCATTTTAATAAACTGTTGGTCTTGAAATATTTCACAGTATTTTCTATTCAAAATATCCACAAAATATTTCTTTCAGGCATGTCTTCTAAGCTAAAATAAATTTCTTACTTGAATGATTTAAAATTGACTACATGTAAATAGTAACTATAATATTAACTATAATAACTACATACAAATATTATCTATTTTAACTATAATATTAACTATAATTAACTACATGTAAATATTTTTAATTTTTAATTTTAATCCCACATTTGTGAAATGGTAAACCAATCACACAATCTTCGCTATATAATAACAATCATTGTTTTTATTCCTCACATCACATCAAGTCTTTTGGGTTTTGTTGGAGCAATTTTGTGGAGGTGTTGTGTTGGCATTGGTAATTTTGTGGAGGCATTGCATTCGCATTGGAGGTATTGTGTTCGCATTGGTAATTTTGTGGAGATTTTGCGTTCGCATTGGTAATTTTGTGGAGGCGTTGCGTTCACATTGGTAACAGGGTTTTTTCACATTTCAAATGTTATTTTTCCTTCTATTTTCTCCATTTAAAGACGAGTTTGGGGAAAGTTTGTTTTTTTTTTATGGTTTTTATGTTCCAAAACTATTTTTTACGGTTTATAGGTTCAAAACCCCTAATTTTTTATATTTTTTTAGCGAAGAAAATGGAAAAAACTCAAATTTTTAGGGTTTTAGGACAAAAATTTAAGAAATTTTTTCTTTTTTAGGGTTGTTGGGTTCTTCCATGAAAGAAAAATCCAAAAAATGACCATGCACATAAAAAAAAGTTATATTTATTCTATTTTTTATTTTTTTCTGAAAGTGCAACCGAAAAAAAAGAAGAAGTATTTTCTATTTTTATTTTAAAATATGAAATTTTATTTTTAAAAATATCATTAGATATTTTAATTCTTTTTTATTTAAAGAAAAATACAAATTTGTTTTAGTTCATATTAAACCTTATTTTTTTATTATAAATATATTTGTAAATTAAAAAAACAATTTAATTGTAAACTAATTTCAGTATTTTGTTTTTGTTTTTAAAATTTAATAAAAAAAATAAATTAAAAAAAAAAAAAAGTTTTGGTGCTTTTATTATTTAAATTGTTTTATTTTTCTTTTTTAATTTTAAATTTAAATTTAAATTTAAATTTTTAATTTAAATTTGTTTTTTTAATATTTAAAAAAAAATTATTTTAATTTTTTTTGTTATTGTTTTTTTGAATTTTTGAATTTAATTAAAAACCTTTTAAATTTAATTATTTTTTTATTTTTTATTTTAAATAAAGAAGAGCTATTCACATTCATCTGAAATAGTAGATTAGATAGTAGCCATGGTGAGACAGATAGGCAGACCACTATCTAGCAGTGGTGATTACATTCATCTTTTTAGACCTGGATTTCACCCTCTCAGATGGGGAGTATAGGGAATAGAACAGAGGGGAGTGAGTTGTTTTCAAAAACCAGAGATACTCATGAATTTTGATTATGGAAAAAAGGCCATGAAGCCTCGCAGTGGGAGACAAAACAAAAGTTTCGAAGAAAATAGACATATAACCTAGTAAACTAGAGCCCCACAGAGTGTTGTTGATTCGCATCATCGGTCAGGAAATCGTCAACACTAATGGGATGGTCGGGAGTGCCTTCGTTAGAGCCGAAAATCTGTCGCTTTGTGGAGGAGGGACCTATGCCGGGGCAGTCCTACAAGGGAGAGGCGTGTGGAACAGTTGGGTCCACTACTTCTTCTTTGGGGCTCTGGTGGTGGTGACGGGTCGTTGATCGATGCTTCAGGAGTGCATAATGTGGAGAGTTCCGATCAATAAACATTCTATGATGGGCGTCACTGACATACATCACGAATTTCTCCATGAGTGAGTCAAGATTGTGCTCCAGGATGTTGTTACGGTCTTGCTGGTCTTGGAGAGCAATGGTGAGCAGAGTTTTGGTTTGCCAATAAAGATCAATTTCTAGACTGTAAATATTTTCTCTTGGTTTGGTGAGACTAGGGTCCAGAACCCTACTGAAAGAAGCATCCACAACCTTATTCGGCGTGTTTATGCAAGTGTTATGGACTCTATCTTCCAAATCAGCGAGATGCTTCTACATTTATGGGTTGGCTATGGTAGCATAGGTTCTGGTAGAATTCCTTGCACCTATCTCCTCCTGGGTAACATGGGGTCGAGAGTTGTTGGCCCAGCGGGCGCCGTGACCACAACTAGTAGGGTGGGAAGGATGGGCTCTACGAGGGGCCATAGGAGCAGAGTCAAGTAGAGAGGGGCGGGGAGAGATGTGAGACAATGAAGGGAAACATGGGTGTTTGAGCCTCAGGGGAGGCAGGGAGGGGATGAAGAGTAGAGAAGATGGAAACTGAGTAGGAGGAACAAGAATGAATGAGGAATAGGCAGGCATTGAGGGGAAGATATAGGCGGGAGAGAAGAGTTAAGGGCAAGGGAAATCACGGGGGAGCATGTCAAGTGTGTTGGAGGTGTCTTGCGGGAAATAAATGTGGTAGATGGGAGAGTCCTTTTGAAAAATGGCTGCAACAGAGTCGTGGGTTTGATTATACATGGGGAGGGAGGTGGGAGTTAAGATCATGATTGCTGATGGGGGTGAGTGAGGATACCGAGGGAGTGGCCAATCTGGCCTCCAGTGAATCCAAGTCTCTAATGCGGGTACATTCCTCTCTGACAGTTGGTAGAGCGAAGGTATCCCAAGACACGGAAGTAAGACAGTTGCAGTCGTTAACGCCCGTGTTGGAAAGGAGATCAACTAGCTTATTAGCTTTTCGTCTGACAGTGAGGAAGGTAATTCCCTTGGCATTGTCAATGCTAAGTTTAATTTTTTGCATAGTTCTTTTGATTCTCCAGCAGTTCGATACTTGGTGGACACTTATGCCTTGTTGAATTTTCCGACAATCTTGGGTAGCGACAATGGAGTCCCCTTCAACTAGGAGGGGCCAAAAGTTTTGATCACTGGAAATTGTGAGACCGTGAGCTAAGGCCTGAAGCTCAACCGCATTTTTGGTGGTGTTTCCTAAGTTCCCATAGTAAATACAAAGAATTTTCCTTGCATGATTATGAAAGAATCCACCAAAGCCATATTTTCCTAGGTTGTCTTTAGAAGCGCCATCATAATTGAGTTTGATGAAGTTGGGGTCAGGAGGTTGCCATTTGCGTTCAGACATGGAGGCTAGAGAAGGTTTAGGGTTGATGGGAGAATAGAAGAGGGAAAGGTCAAGAAGGGAGAGGATGCAGAGATCCTCCCTAGTGGGGGGGGGGGATGAGGGATTAGGGAGTTTGGCAATGCAGGTGGATTCTATGAGAGTCTGTTTGATAGAATGGATTAATTGTTCTTCTCCTTTTTCAAGGTTTTTAAAGATGCAAGCATTTCTTACTTTCCAGATCGCCCAGCATATGATGCCAGGCCAAATGTTCTAGGCCAAATTGATGAGAGGTTGGTTGGAGAAGTAGGTATGCCAAAGATTTAGGGAGAGGAGAATGGAGGAGGGGTCTCTGTCAGAGGTTTTGAAGACCAGAAGGGGCAAATTAAAAATGTTAGAGGCAAAATGGCATTCATTTAGTAGATGATTGGTGGTTTCCTCATTCTTTTTTCGTAGAGTGCATATGGATGGGAAAGTGAAACCTTTTTTTATGAGGTTTTACCAGGTCAATATTTTCTAGTGCGTGACAAGCCAAATAAGGAGCATTATTTTAGGCCAATGATTGTGTTTCAAGAGCATGCTCCATTTGCTATCTGTGGGGGTGTGAGTGGAGTTGGATAGGAGGCAATAAGCTTCTTTTATGTTGAAGTGGCCTGCAGCATTAGATCCCATATTAGCTTGTCCTACTCTTCGTCCCTTTGAATCTGCCTTTTCTTGAGCTCATTGGTGAGGTTGTTCCAATCCTGAGGGAAATTTTGCTGAACCCATTCTGGTGCATCAATCCAATCCCTCCAGTCAGTGTTTTCCTCGTTTTTCCAAAAATCTTTGACAAGATTTTTGTTGTGTCTATCCATGTGAGTTCAAATTTGTTGGAAATGATATTTATTGAGCTGAGGGCATTGCTCCTAGGCATCATCCCAGAATAGAGCAGTCCCGCCATTACGAACTTCCCAGAAGTAATGATTTTGAACAATAGCTTTGTTTTCCTAGGCTTGGTTCCAGACCATGGA
This sequence comes from Pinus albicaulis, assembly GCA_034641835.2. Classification (NCBI taxonomy): domain Eukaryota; kingdom Viridiplantae; phylum Streptophyta; class Pinopsida; order Pinales; family Pinaceae; genus Pinus; species Pinus albicaulis. The sequence continues at coordinate 915,287,078 of CM076575.1, forward strand.
GCCTTTGAGGTTGCCCAAGAGTCTGATAAGAGAGCCTGGGTGGTGATTTGGTTCATACTTAGCTTTCCAGAGCATTTCCCAAGAGGTATTGGAGCTGGTTATCCACCTCCACCAAGTTTTGGCACCCAAAACTTTGCTAAGCAGGTCTAAATATTTGAGGCCAAGACCCCCATGATTTTTGGGTCTGCAAATTTTTCTCTAAGCTACAAGGGCCCATTTTCCCTTGTTCTCTTTTCCTTTCCATAATAAGTCCCTTTGAATGGTTTTTATTTGGTTTGAAATGGATTTTTGGGCAGCAATGGCCAAGTACTAGTATTGAGTGATGGCTTGAAGAACATAGCAGACCAAGACTAGTCTGCCCGAGAGGTTTAAGGATTTGAAAGTCCAGTTGGCTATCATTTTTTTCAATTTGGTTACCAGGGATTCCCAATTGACTTTGGCCATGGGTTTGTCAGTCAAGGGAACTCCAAGGTACTTGGAGGGAAAATAACTGAGTTGAAAGCCTAAAATGTGAGCTATGTTGAGATGAATGGGCTAAGAGGTATTGAGGAAAAATAGTTTAGATTTAGCTTTGTTGACGAAGGTACCAAAGGCTTGGGAAAAATTAGCAAGAATGTTCTGGAAGGAAAGGGCTTCTTTGACTGTGGGGGAGCCCATGAGAAGTGTGTCATCCAAAAATTGTTGGTGGGGGGGGGGTTAGAGGGGTAGAGATTTAAACCATGGATACTCCCATCGATGGAGGCAACCACAATGGAGTGACCTAGACCCTCAGCCATGATAAAAAAAGGAAATGCAATAGGGGGTCACCTTTCCTGATACCACGAGAAGGGTTGATGATGGCTGAGGGAGAGCCATTGAGGAGAATGGAGAAGAAGACCCCAGAGACCATGGTCATAATCCAATTTGTGCAGTATTTGTTGAAACCGAAAGCTTCCAACATTTTCCAGATGTAGTTCCAATTGATTTTTTCGAAGCTTTGGACATATCCAATTGGATGAGCATGCCGAGATTATTTTGCTCCTTGAGGGAGTGAATGACTTCTTGTGAGAGGATGATGTTGTCCAGAATTTTCCTACATTCCACGTAACCTTTTTGATGAGGGCATATGAGCAGGGGTAGGATATTTTTGATGCATTGGCCAAAATTTTATAGATTATCTTGTATATGACATTGCAGAGGGAATTGTCCTGAACTGGTCGGGGGAGTCCACTTTATCAGATTCAGGAATGAGGGTGAGGATGTAATATTCCAAAATAGGAATTTTCTACACTATTGGGAATATCTTAAGATATTCCAAATGTGGAGATCTAGAAAACAGACTCATATGATGTGTTCAAAAACACATAGCCTTCAAATGAGTGAAAAATCAACAAGGAAGAATGTCTACACATTCCCAAGTGGGGAAAATGCAGAAATTAGACCCTGAAAACATTATTTCTGAAGATCTGCATTTTTACCAGGTGAAATAATGCTTGTTTCCCTTAACATATGATGCTATGCCCTCACATAAAAAAGGGGAGAAAACATCGTCCCCTCCTCTTCTTTTGGCCTCCTCATCAAAACTCTCCACCACTGCTCAACATGATCTGCTACAAATATTTCCTCCAATGTTCCCTCCCAAGCATGCAAAACCATATGGCTCACATCATAGAAAGGTGGAAGATGTAAGTGGAAGCGTCCCTGTTTTCCAATGGCCTCCTCAAATTAGGAGTGGTGATGAACATGAGGAATATAATTCCCAATGAGTGACTCCCACACCCATGCTATCATCCAAATGAAAAGAGCCAATCTAGTTTTCTCAAAAATATCCTCAATCCCCGATTCATACAATGTGTTGGGGCTACACGGAGAGATTGAATCCTCCCAACCAAGTGATTTCTCTCTCCATTTGTGATAAGCATGGGGCTGCTGCTGATATTGGCCTAAAATTTCATGACCTCCAAGAGTGGCCCAAGCTACCCCATCAAAAAAATAAACCATGAAGTGCCTCCTCCAAAAAATCAAGTTCTCCAAATGGCTCCTTCCACATGAAGAGGAGAGATGTAATTTGGAAATCATGGGCTGCCCATTGCTCCTTAGAGAAAATGCATCATGAAAAGTAGGGAGAATCATACCCTCAATGGACATCTTCACATCATAGCCCACTCTCCAAACAAGGCTTCCCATGAAATCAGCAATACATGGAAGCAAAAACCAATAGAAACAAGTTTTCATATGACAATCGGAAAGTGGATCAAGGTCCCACACAAGGAACCAGTGCATTACATCCATTGCCTAAATTAAATCAAACAAAATCAAGTGCTTTTCCAGCCACTTTCTTGCTGCCACAATCATTTTAAAAGGTATAAACATGAAAGTACAAAAGGGTGTCAATGGTGCACACCAAAAATCATGTGGCTTCCCCCACAAACCACCAATGAGATAGCCAATATCAATGCTACAAATGGCTTTGAGTACATCATTATACAATATGCAAGAAGGAATAATTCTCCTTGGTACAAAATGCTTCTCATAAAAAGACAAGAAGTACAAATTATAAGGTGAAATTGTACATTCTCCATCATGCACTGGAGGTCTTGAGCTAAAATGGCTCAACTGAAAATGATCCCTCATTCACAATGAGTAGGAAGGTGGTTGTGACATCCTTTCTATCACCATCCAGGCTATGCATCTCTCCATATGTTTAAATATGTCATGTTGAATTCCTTCCAAAATGAACTCCTCTGCCAAGGAAAGATATGCATTAAAATGCATGGAAAAGAAGTCCTCATGTGCTGCATGTAGCAGCTTCTCCTTGAGCTTAGAAGCTCCAGTAAAAAATACTCTGCCATAAGAATAGATGACCATATCATCCACCATATATCGGTCATCTCCATCATGGTCATCAAGAATCATGCAAGCACCAAGATCCTTGGAGTACTCTACCAAGAGTTGAGACCTCCAATATGGATCAATCCCCCCAAGAGACAATGCTGGTGATCTGGCATGTGAAACTCTCCTCATGCTGCTGCCTTCTACTTTGACATCCCCCATGCCAAAGTATCCTCCAAAACTTTTCACCTCTCCAAATTCCAAGAGTGGTGAACCAAATGGAAAGATTTCTCTTACCAACTCCAAGTATGGTGGCCTCCCTGGTGGAATGCCTCAATGTAGTGAGACACCCATGGCATGAGAAGATGGTTCATATGGTTTGGAAACCTTTCCCTTGCCCTCACAGTGCAAACCAGTCTCCCTCCTCCTTTTACCAGCTCTCTGAAATAGATAGGGGTGTGTGCTCCTCATCAAGTGATGTTTTCCTTCCTCCCTACCTTCTCCTTCCATCAATATCATCTCACAATCATGTTGCTCATTGATTTTAATTTGCCTCCCATATGTGAGATCCTAGGGAATTTATTGAAATGATACAAGAAATCCTCCTATTGGAGCATGTGCTCCTCCTTCCTCTGCATGAGGCACTAGATATGCTCTAGATGTGACCGCGCTGTAACCCCCATCCTTCTCTCCATCTTCAATATGAATAGGAGATAACTGCTCAATAAGAAGATCCTTCTTTGCAAAAGGACCCTTCATGCCCTCTTGTCCAAGGTCATGAAACAAGGATCTTTCCTTTAGCAAGGTATCATGCAAGATGTGATCTCCTCCAATAGGTTTCTGAAGTGGTTTTGAGTTTGCAGGTCCTCCCAAATTATGTAAAAGTTTCATTGGTTTGATTGTCTCATGTTTTGTATCAAATATTTCTACCAATATTTTAATGAAATTTGAAAAATAAGAAGTATTAACATTTTTCAATGAAAATGACTCAAACATCCACCAAGCATAGGCCTTACCTTCAAAGTGCAGCACTGCAACTCTGATGGCTTCTTCTTCAAAAACTTGGTGCTACTGCAAATAAGTACACAACTCCACCACCCAAGCTTTGGCTGAGCAAGTTGGGGATCCATCAAATGTAGATAGAGAGAATACATCCATTTCATGCAGCTTGCTCCTCTCCACATTGATCTTGAAAAACTCTTTGAAAGTAATATGATCTCTAAACTTTTCAGTTTGAGACTCATACTCTTGCAGAAAATTACTAAGAGTTTCCCTCCCCAACATTTCCTCTTTTTCCATCTTCTTCATAGCAGATCTAGGCATTTGAATGCGATGTGCATAAAAGGGTGTAGCTGCATGCTCACACCTATCATGTGCCAATCTAGATCTGGCTCTAGATCCAAACTCCTCAGAAGATTCCATTTCTCCTCTCATCTTCTTAAGATTTTCATTGATGCACTGTACAGATTTTGGAAGAAGCTTTGTAAGCCTATCTTTCCTTTTTACTCCACATAATGAAGTATTATTTATTTTCATCTCTCCTTCTCTGGATAGCTGCATGGCTGAGTTCCACAGGCTGAGCCAAGATTGAAGCTTTGATACCACTGTAATATTCCAAAATAGGAATTTTCTACACTATTGGGAATATCTAAAGATATTCCAAATGTGGAGATCAAGAAAATAGACTCATATGATGTGTTAAAAGAAACATATCCTTCAAATGAGTGAAACAACAGCAAGGAAGAATGTCTACACATTCCCAAGTGGGGAAAATGCAGAAATTAGACCCTGAAAACGTTATTTCTGAAGATTTTCGTTTTTACTGGGTGAAATAATGCTTGTTTAACTTAACATATGATGTTAGGCCCTCACATACGAAAGGGGATTAGAAAGAAATCCCTTTTGATATGTAAAACAGACCTCCCAGCTACCTAACAACTTAAAAATGGCCAAATCCCATGACTTGAGTTATGCAGAAAAATACTGAAGCATGTACAATGTTATTTTATGAGGGTTTCTGTAGTATAACGATGAAATAGAATGGATCTAGAGTTATATGGAATAATATGCCAAGAAAATAGAGATCTAGCCTCCTTATTGTATTATAGAGTTAACCCGAAAAGGGTTTCTTGAGACACATGTACAAGGAAGAGCAGATCTGATTTATTCAGCTCAAAAAATGAAGTCTTAATAAAACATTACATAAATATATCTGAATAATATAAAATATGGATGAGGATCCCCTCCTCTAGCTTTCCGGGAGAATGGTTGGTCCTTTCCCTAGGAAACTAGCTCAGAAACAAGGGTCTTAACCCTACTGCAACAACTTTGTATAAAATGATGTAGTTCTTGCAAGGGACTGCACTGTAGGATATGAGAACCACTTTTTCCTACTGCCAAGCTATGAAATGTGCTCATAAATCTTCCTATCTGATTTCTCAAGAGAAGGTAGGCACCCTCTACTGAGAAACATACCTGGAAGTGGTGTAAGAATCCTCCACTGCAACATCCTGCAACTCAGCAATATCCTGCTACAGAAATAACACTGGGGCTGAAGAATGATGCTTGGCCTTAAGCCTGGATGTGGAGAAATATAGGACAAGCTCTCCCAAGAGGCCTCTCAAGGGAAGAGGTGGGATTCCTACTGGGGAAAACCCGGTGCTACCTTGCTAAACAACAAGAGGAAGCCAAGTCTAAAGAGACAAGATCAAAAAATCGAAATACAAAAGCATGAATAACAAAGGCCTCCATCCTCTCCATATATAGCAAGTGAACCTCTCCTCATTGGGTCCCATCCACATGTGCCATCAAGCTCATGCAAGTTGTCCTCCACCAAAACTATGTTGTCCATCAATGTGGTTCAATGTATCTAGATAGCTTTGTTGACTTGGTCAAAGTAGACTAAATCAACATGTTCCCATCTCTGTTCACACCCAAGGGTGCTCAAATAAGATGCTTATTCTTACTCCTTTCACATTAGGAGTGTTATTGATCCTTTTAAAGAGGTTAATGGGCCTCCCTACCCATTTATTCACCTACCTAGTGATGAAACAACTCTAATATTCCATTTAGCTTGAAGGCTAAAAATTTGGAATATTACAAAGGAAGGTGGAATTGAAGGACTTTAGGACGGATTTTTTGATGCGAGACTCTTCCACCAGATCATATACTTCCACTTTGAGCAGGGGCTAGCAGGCTTTGTAAAATTCTATAGTGAAACTATCCAGACCCGATGCTTTGCCATTGGGCATAGTCTAGACAACTTCCTCAACTTTGGCCATATTTATCTTTTTTAGTAGCATCTGGTCATGCTCCTTAACTAATATTGTTGGGATATTTCTGTTTATTTTTCCTATGGCCTCCTTATTGGAATTATTGGATTCAGTGAGGATTTCACCGAAGTACTGATTGAGTTCCTCTTCGATCTCAGTGTTAGTGCAGAGGATGATACCCTGTTGGTTTTTTAGAATCAGTATTCAATTGTATTTCCTATGTTGGATCATTGACCGGTGGAAGAAAGCTGTGTTTTTTTCTCCATATTTGAGCCAATTGACTCTGGATTTTTGGCACCATAAAGTCTCTTCTTGGGCAGCACATTCCTCCCAGATTTTTTAAAGCTTTAATTCCTCTTGATTCTTGTGTTCTTTCATCCCATTGTTGATGATGTTCTATTGAAGGTATTTCATTTTTAGATCAATCAGTTTCTTTTCTGCTATAATGTCTTTGAAGGAGTGTTTATTCTAGAGTCTGAGTTCTTATTTATTAAACTCCAAATTCTACTAGAAGTTATACATTTTGTTGCCTTGGGAGGGTAACTGGGGGCAAGACCACCATTCCTTCATTTTTTCCATGAATTTAGGATCTTTGATCCAGAATGATTCAAACCTTAAGGGTGTATTTTTGGGACTTTCTAATAGCTTGATGTTTAGAACAATGGGCCAATGATCAGATCCCACCTGTGGGGCGATGCTTGCTTCTGTTTCAAAGGATCTTAGGAATAATTCCTTCGAGAGGAGGAATATGTCTAATCTGGAGGCAATCTGCCTATCTCCCCCTCTTCTGTTATTCCATGTGAAGGAGCCATTTTTGGTGGGGGTGTCAATGGGTCCTAAATCATCAATCAGGGCCTGAAAGGTAGTTGAATCATTGTTCAGTTTTCTTATGCCTCCTCGATTTTCCCCAAGCTTGAGAATCATATTGAAATCACCTACTGTGAAACTGAGGGGATGATTGAAGGAGCCTAGATGCCTCTTCAGGCTGCTTAGCCAGGCTACTCTCTCAGAAGAAGAGTGAGGAGTTTATACATTTGTGATCTAGATCTTGTCTTTGGTTTTGGTGATTTGAAGGAAAATGGTGAGGGCATGTTTGGAAGTTTCAGACTCTCATAGGTGAAATTGTGAGTCCTTCCAAAAGGTTTCAAGCCCACCAGCAATGCCAGAGGCTGAAATGGCCATGTGGTTGTAGTGGTTTCTAAAGCAGGATTGCTGAATGGATTCCACATAGCTTAGATTGCTTTTTGTTTCTTGAAGCAGGACAATGTCCGGTTTGTCAGAGGATATTCTATATTTTAGGATTCTTTTCTTACTGAGACTGTTTAGTCCTCTAATGTTCCAGGATGTACAAATCTTTGAAAAAATTTTGGGGGTAGATAAATTTCCCTTACCTTTCCTTCATTGATGAGGCGGCTTCCTAGCTACTGAAGGAGTTGGTTAGTGGTTTTTCTACTTCTCCTTTGATTTTGTCCTTTTGGAAGGTGTCGGCCTGCATTTAGATTGACCAATATACCTCCAGTTGTGCTTTTGGCTTTGTTTAGGTGCTCTTGTCACCACTGCATTCCCTTTTGTAACAGGTAAGCCTCCTTAATTTTTTGGATGTGTTCAATGGAGATATCTTCTATTCCATTCTTGCTCCATTCTTTTTCTATTTTCCGTAGATCCATCCCCATTAGGACTTGTTCAATCTCTCTTTCCTATGGGGTGAGTGCATCTTTTATGCTTTCCATATCAGTTTCCTCTTGATATACAGTTCCCTCTTGTGTGAGAGTGGTTTGGGTTTCCATTTCCTTGCTGTTGTTTTTCATTGTTGTTTCCTACTGGATGTTTGTTTCTTTTTCCATACTATGTTACCCTATTTCCTCCTGACGTGTGTTGAGAGCTTCGTACTTTTTTTCCTGGGAGAACATTAGAGGATCTATCCTTGTGTACATTCTTTTGTTTTTCTTGTGTTTGTTACCTTCCTTGGTGTATCCTTGGTCGTCTTTTTTCCCTGCTTGGTCTTATTTTGCTGGTGCTTTGTTCTGAGGGCAGTCTCGAAAGAGATGTCCATGTTGATGGAATTTTATGCATCTGAAAGGAATGTTCTCATAGTCTATGCGTTGAGTCCAGATGTCATCCCTGAAGTTTAGTATGATGGCTTATGGTTATGCTCCAGAGACATCTATGTAGGCATAGATTCTAGCGTAGGAGATGTAGTAACCATTTTTGGTTCCTTCTCACATTTTTTATGTATTCTCGAAGCTCGTCCCCTATGGAATTTAATACAAAGGGTGCCCAGTAGTCTATTGGTAGAGAGTAGAGCCTTATCCAAACTAGAACCCTGGTGAAGTCTTATTTTTCCGGAGTGAAGTTTTCCTTCCAATATCTCATGTATAAGCCTGCCAAGTTGAAAAAGTAAGGACCCCCTTCAAATATCTTATCCCTGTCTTCTAAGAGTGCGAAGACCACCGTGAAGAAGCCTTTGGACCCTATATGGAGATCGATATTTGCTTTTGGGCTCCATTTGGCATGGATCCATCCTTTTAGAGCACGTTCTGTGGGTCAAATGTCCATAAATTTGTAGATGATCGCATGCTCTTGCATGTATTCTCTGTAAATGGCGACATCCGGGTCCTGAATGATTATTTCCAGAGTTTTAATTTCCTTTGGGTTGCATGCATTTTTTTTTGTTTCTTCCTTTGCATCTGTTTTTTCCTTTGATTATTACCGTTCCTCTTTTGAGGGAAGGGTGATTCGTTTCACTGTGGCTGTTTTTGTTGAGGGTGTGGCTGTTTTTGTTGTTATCAAGATGGTGTCCATGGCTATTTTTCCATGGTCTTGTAGAGGTGAGTTAGGTCGCATTTCTTGGTTTGTGCAGGAAATCGTAGAGTTAGAGGTCAGGCGCGTGAAAAAAGAGACATTTCTCTTGGATGAGTGCCCAACAACAAGATCTCAATATGATGGAGCCAGTGGGCCTCCATCCTGCTCCATTGAAGGAGACCGAGTTGAGATCATGTGACACTGCAGCGGAAGGGTTGCAACCAGGGGGTTATCTACGCTGTGCGTCAAGGTTTGTAGGGCTGCGACTAGGGTTGCAGAGCATTTTTCCTAAGCAAACAACACCACCACTCTTTCCTTTGTTCTTTAATTTAATTATTTATTTATTTTTTTAATTTTCTATTTAAAAAATATATATTATTTATTAAAAAAAAATATATTATTTTATATGTTATTATAATATATTTAAAATATATTTTATTATTTTATATATTATTAAATTATTAATTAAAATTTTAAATTTCAAATTATTTTATATATATATATATATATATAATTTTTTTTGTTTTATTTAAAAATAAAAATAAAAAATAATCAATTTGGCTGCCCGCCAGGGGTCGGAGGCCAGCTGGGCAGCCTCCACGATGTCGCCCGGCCAGCCTCTAGCCCCCCAACTAGGCAGCCCTCCATGGCACCGCCCGACCAGCCTTCGGCCCTCGAAAGGAAAAAAAACAATTTTTTTTTAAATATAAATTATAATATATAATTTTTTTAAATTTAAAAAAACATATAAATTTTGATATATAATTTTTTTTTTAATTTATAATATATAATTTTAATATAAATTAAAATTTTAAAATATATTTTATATTTATAATTATAAAATATACCCCGGATGTGGATGATATGGAACGCACGTATGGACACAACCCCTCCCACGCTCGAGATGATGAAGATCTTCTACGCAGGCCTTCACTTGAAGCAGATCCACCTCTCTACAATAATTCGCATGAGGTGACAAAGGTAAGGCGTCTAGAAGATATGCAAATCCAACAAACACCTTGTGTGGTTCCTCTCAGTTGCAATCATTTGAATGAGCTCCCAGATGGATATGACGCTCTGTCATAACTTGAAGTACAGGTTCCCACATGAAATTTGTCGCAACATGCATCTGCGAGCGTGTCATAATAATGCTAAATTTTTTTGCTTATGCCATATACCTACAAAAGGAAAAGCCCTTTTGTATAGTGTTACTAAAATTCTACTCCTTCTGGCTCCTCTATTTCAGTTTCAGCCCACCTGTACACCCTGCCCGCTATGCAGCTCCCTCCCAAGAGCCACACTATGTAGATCCTTCCCAATCATGCACCTCTCTGAATGTGCGCCTCACCTCAGCTCCCTTTACCATGCTAGCTTATCCAAACTGTGAATTCTCATCACCAAGCTCTCCCAACTACTCAAACTCCACCTGTGCACCTCCCTGCCCAACAACACTTTGCTGTGTACTCATTGTCTCTGGTTTGAACCCCTTCACCATACCTCTCACTTCCCCACCTACCCTCCACTTCAACATCCCATGGCTCCAAGACTGCGAAAAAGAACAATCAGAGGTGGAAAACGAGGTGTGTTCCCCAGACACTACCATTGAGGGCCCGATAACCGTTGGGAATCCTTTGAGGGTTCCTCTTCAGGGAGTCACGCCAGGGATTCCCCCCAGAGGCCTGTGCATGACCAGGAGGATTAATCCCCCATTTATGAAATGCAGAGAGGCAGAAGCGGACCAAGGAAATCCACCATTGCACACCAGGAGCACCCCAGGCCCCGCAAAACCGAGCCTCTTTCGGTTCAGGAGGCAAAGGGGGAAGACATAGATGTTTGGATAATGGAATCAGAGGGCACTTGGACGTGGGTACTGAATGTTTAGTACCTAGTCGCCCCCATCTTCTGTGCACCTTCCTCCAGGCCTCCATGCCGACCTACTACTGAAGAGGAGGCCATAGCGCAGGAGTATGCCTGTCGTATTGAGGAAGAAGCTCTAGACACATAGGATGATGCAAACACACCATGATTGTGTGGTTGCTCAACTTTTTCTAGTTTTCTATTATTCTAGCTATTATCATAGAACCTTTACCTTCACTGGTGCCATGACACATTTTGTAATTTTCTATCTGATGTTATTTCAAGCCTGGTTTCCTTTAAGGAGACAGCTCCATACATACACAACTATGAAAGCAACAAAGGTTGGGATTGGTTAAGCACTGCTTACCAACCCAACCTGTAGCATATGTAATGTTTTATTTCGAATAAATATAGTTTAGCCTCAGTTACAAATCTATATATATGTATATATATATATATATATATATATATAATTTTAAAATTTTAAAATTATTTTATATTTTATATTTTAAAATATAAATTTTAATTATATTAATTATATTTAAAAATTTAAAATTTAATTTATTAAGTTTATATTTAGAAAAACAAAACAATTAATATTAAAAAAATTAAATGTTTTTGACTTAAAAAAAACTTTATATATATATATATATATATATATATGTCACGAAAATGGCATCAAAAAGATTTATGTGAATGTTTCTGCACCAAGGGCAGCAACTCCCAAATCCAAAGTTGCAGCTCGATGCCCTATGGATACTGATGGATGCAATAAGGAAATTGTTGCACACATTCATATTGTTGAAGAATAAAAAATTGAAAGACGTAATAAAACTCAAGAAAGTGGCCCACCAGGTTCATTAAAGCTTATTTCTAAATGGAAGAACACTGAGGAAATAAATAAAACTGATTTTTCATGGTATCTTAAATACAATGAAATGGAGGATGATAAACATATCTATCTGATTTGTGGTATGATTGAATTACATGAATCATATCAAGTGATGGGCAGAGTACAAGACATATGTTTGGTTTCGAATACAAACACTATTTATGTTCTTGCAAGGATTGCTATTAAACATGACAAGGTTAGATATCGTCTATCAAAGGTCAAGTATGACACAAATGAAACATCTACAAAATTTTGTGTAGAAATCTCAAGCAACATTGAAAATAACATTGTAAGTATGCTTATTTATATTTCTGCTATACATTATTGTAAGGATCATTCATTTTTTTAAAAATTATTGATCATTGACATGTTTTATTTTGTTTCATAGGATTTTTTTGCAGATCTTTCAAACATGTTTGAAGGTATTTATTGTATGGATCCAAATTTTATGATTGTGATCAACACTTTACACACAGATAAAGAAGAGGAAAGGAGAATGAAACAAAGATCAATAGCTCGTGACATTTTGTTGTGTAACCAGCTCCAAAAATAGAAGAAAAGAGATATCAATGCCTTAGAAATAAGCCACTTCGAGGGGGAAACCTCCAATACTTTACATAAATGAACAATTCTTGGATGATACAAATGACCAAAACCTCCTTCTATATATAGGATTCCATGGGGCCACAATATAATCCTAGTGGGGCCACAATGTAATCCTAGCCGACCTAATAATAATAATGTAAGGGCACAATAATAACAATATGGGGATTAGAGGGGTACAATAATAACAATAAGGGGGGTTACATTAACATAATAAGGGACTACACTATTAATATAGGAACTTAACATGCCTCTCTCCTTCAAACAAGTGTTGTCCTCAACGCTTGATTATTTCTTAATGCTTCTGTACAAAATTATCATCCTCCCATGTGGAATATTCTACAAGAAATTTCTTCCACTTGCTGAGATACTCTGAAATTGATCGTACTTGTTGAGTTCTTGTTTCCATGACTTCTTCAAAACTTCTTTCGATGTGATGTTGATCTTCCCATTGTTTCATTAGATTCTGCACCAAAGTGAGGTTATCCTTTAAGATTTGGAGAACTTGTTGTTGATGCTCGATGTGATCTTCCACTAATTTATCATCAATATTAGATATTATTTTACCATTCAAACCATTCAACTTATCCTTCATTTCTTCTTTTAAACCATCTATGTCATCTTCGGTAGCTCTTCGTAAGATCAAAATTTGTAGAATTTGAGAATGCCCAGTATTTTGCTCAACTGATATCTCATACTGCAATTCTTCCACTTCATGCATCATAGGATAGATTTTTGAGGGCTTAATGGGTGTTGAATTATTTTTATGAGGAATTTCAGAACACAATACTAAAATATATGCTCAATAGGCCCTTAGAATCACTTCAAATTGATTTTTCAAACAAGATTTATGCAATTCAGGAAAAACAATACACACCTTTTACTTGCTTTTGAGGAGCTCGATATTGGAATTGGATTATCTCTGCGATTGTGACTCTTCAATATCTGAAATTCAGAAATGAAATAGCCCTCTGAATTCTCTTTTGAATTCCACAGGTCTGACCTGATTTGGATTCTCCAAGACAAAGTTGTGTCCAATCTCCCACAATGACCTAATTATGGACTGGTTCAGTAGAGCTAACTGGTACGACTTTCCATGTGTCACTGTTTTGTCTTTTGTCTCTAAAATTGATAGTGAAGAAACCAAAGTCCGTTTAATTGCGACCAATTTTCTGGCTGCCTCAATCCCAGCCACCAGAAGGTTATTGAACTTTCACGATCACCTCTTTGAGATGAAGTCGGGAGCTGAAAAAGCACTACCTTCCACAGATCATATCTCCAAAAATATTGCGAACCAAGCTCTGAAATTTTTTGAAGAATTTCCTTAGGATTTTAGCTTCGCACCATACGAATTTCAGATTCTGAACCTTCGTAGAAAAAAATTTATAGCGCAAATTCCACGATGACTGTTTAGGAGCCTGAAAAAAGACCTAACTTCCACATATCATATCTCCGAAAATATTGCGAACCAAGCTCTGAAATTTTTAGACGATCTTCCTCAGGATTTCAACTTGTCACCCTAAAAATTTTAGCTTCTTAACCTTCGTAGAAAAAAATATTATAGCGAACATGCCACGATGACACAGTTTAGTAAAAGCGAAACCCCAGAATCCAAAGCTGACACAAATGTTATGAAACCAGCTCCAAAAATAGAAGAAAAGAGAGATCAACGCCTTAGAAATCAGCCACTTCGAGGGGGAAAACTCCAATACATTACATAAATGAACAATTCTTGGATGATACAAATGACCAAAACCTCCTTCTATATATAGGAGTCCATGGGGCCACAATATAATCCTAGTGGGGCCATAATGTAATCCTAGCCGACCTAACAATAATAATGTAAGGGCACAATAGTAAAAATATGGGGGTTACAAGGGTAAAACAATAAAAATAAGGGGGGCTACACTAACATAATAAGGGACTACACTATTAATATAGGGACCTAACACATTTCAATCGTACAAAGAGGGGATCAACCAAGAGTCACTAAAGTGGGTCAATCTAGTAAACCTAAACATGTTGTTTTTGAAGACATGGAACATGAAATGAAAATTATGATAGAATTAGTGAGGAGGAGATTAGAACTATTGTGCAAAAGGAGAAAAAAAATCAGACACCAAAAAGAAAAATGGCCAAATATGGCTCTCTTTTACCTGATGATGAAGAGCTTGTTTATAAAAAAACTAATATGTTAACCAATAAGAAGAAGAAATCAAATCTTGGTCAGCTTGTAAAATTCATGAGCAGTAGTGAAGAAAAAACTGAAAGCTCTAAAGGAAGAAGAGAAATCATAACACCAGATGCTGAGTTAGAGGATGGAATTATTAAATCAAAACAAAATTCCAATTGATATGAGTTGAGGAAGAATAAATTAATTTATGGTAGCCAAACATTTGAGCTTAATGTCAGCCAATTTTATAGGTCAGATGAAGGGAAATCTCAATATCAAATTAGAAAGGCCCATCACTTACATGTGCATAATCTGAAAACATTGTTTAGGTTCAATCCATATGCACATGTGGTGGATTATGTGGTTCTTGTTGATCCACATCAGGTTCCCAACAAACAGACAGTTGACAAGACAAAATGTTTTGATTATAAATATTATGTAATTGGAGGGAACCATTCGGTAGAGGCTAAAAGACAATTGATTTAGGAATATCCCAATAACTATATTTTTCAAACAGTGAAATGCATCTTTACGTTGGTTTAATAGAAACATAATCAAATTTATTGCCATGGGATCATAATGCAGATAATGAGTACATAATGAAAATGAATTTTATCCAAAGGGTCAGATTTATTCATAATGAATTCATAGAAAAATGTGGTGGTGATAAGGCACAAGTTAGTCTAACATTTCAGAAGGAATTTTTAATGGAAACAAGTTATCAAATTAATGAAAAAATAAAAGCAAAAGATGGAAAAATGCATTCAAATATATTCAAAAGGATGGATAACATTTTTCAGTTGGCATTCAGTACCAGGGATACATGAGATTTGATTGATGATATTTTTGAGCAGTGGGAGAATATTTCCATTAAAAATCAAAAGGTTAAAAGAGTAAACTCATAATATGTACCAACAGTAAGACAGGTCCTGAAATGAAGCAACTTCCAGAGGATATGAATATCACACGTTGGAGAAAAATGCAAGGGGTGAAGGATGAGAAACTAGTCAAATCAGTACTATCCCATGTGAAGTCAGGTGAATTATCAATGGATGAAATGTGCGCAAAATTTAAAATGTAAGTTTCTTGAATTATTTCTTATTTTCCTTTCATTATAATTTTCTTTTAAATAAAACATAATGTTTTTGGTAGAATTTGTTATACATGTCACTATATTAACAATTTTAACTTTATTTATTCACTCAGAAGATTTATATGAAAATACAAGAAAATATGGTTAAAATTTTGAATGAAGACAGTTGGGATTATGTTGTGTGCCACTACCTAGAATCAAGTTATAACAGCACTTAAAGATTTTTGTATTTCATTCAATAAGAAATATTGATTTATACATTCATTTTATTCATTTTGTAATATCTCCAAAATGGGCTGCTTAGCAAGGCATGCCTGAAAAACACATTTTTCAGGAATGTATGCTACAGGATTGGAAACCAAACCTTGGATCCCTTAGATTTGAAAATATAAGACCTGAATCCAAGAGTTGGTTTCCAATCCTATAGCATACATTCCTGAAAAATGCATTTTTCAGACATGCCTTGCTAAGCATCCCATTTTGGGATATTACAGTGGTATCAGAACAACTTTCTTGGCACAACCCATGATTTCTTTGAAAAGAGCCAATATGTATTTTCATGAAGAGAAGAGACTGAATAAGAAGTATGATTACACTAAAGACACAGAAGAAAAGGGTAAAACCCCTTTATCTGGAAGAATTAAAGGGAAAGAGTTCTCAAAAACTTTGTTCCAAACTCTGTATGATCTTAAAGGAGAAATCAAAGAAATGAAGAGGGAAAGACAGGAAGGTCTCTCAAGAAGATATTTACATGAAGAAAGCCCTAGTTCTTCATCTTATACGTGCAAGCACTCAGCTACACAATCAGATCCACAACGTTATTCTATGCCTAGATTTAATGCAAAAGAGATGATGGAAGAAGATGCACCAAAGGAGGAGACTTTGAGTGATTATCTTCAGGAGTATGAATCTCAATCTTGGAAAATCAAGGAGCACTTGAGCTTCCAATATTTTTTCTAGCTCAACGAGGAAAGTAGATCCAACAAGTACAATAGAAGGAGAAGAGGTATATTCTTTCTACCAAATTTTGATGGATCCTCCACATGCACAACCAAAGCATGGATAGATAAACTAGACTCATATTTAGATCTACATCAAGTTTTAGAAAAGTAAGCCCTTAAGGTAGCAGCGCTGCATCTTAAAGGTAAAGCTTATGCTTGGTGGCTATTTAAATCCTTTTCATTGAAGAATTCAAATATATCTACTTATGCAAATTTCACTAGGAGAATGGTGAAGAGATTTGATGTAAAACAAACTAAAACATCTTTGATTGAGCTAGCAAAACATGAGCATGCAAAACCCTTGCATGAGTTGGAAAGATCTATTGTGAAAAATCCACTTTAGATTTCTGTTGAAGGGGATAAAAACTTTTGTGATACCTTGTCAAAGGCAAGATCCCCACTGCATGAAGAGATTTCTTCTCAAAAGGAAATCATGGAGATTCCTCTTTCAAAGGAGGACCAAGATCCAAGGTCTCTCATTGATAATGAGGCATTCTCAAATATTGATGAGGAGGAAGAACAAGAAGGCAGTAACAACGCTGTCACTTCAAAAGAAGACCCATCACCACATGGGGATGAACATGAAGTTATTGTTTCAAGGGAGGAAGATTTTTCATATTTGCAAATGATTCCCAAGGAGCATTTTGTGACAACATTATTGGGCAGTGATACCTTTCTTCAAGCAAGAGGAGGAAGGATGGATCAACATCCAATGATGAGGAGCATGCACCCTTGTTTATTTCAAGGGGTTTCTATTCATGAGAAGGAGACTGATATATGCAGCAAGGAAAGGGACACATTAGTCCAACCATTCATACAATCTACTTCAGATCTTGATGTCTCTTTACATGGAGGCATTCCACCAGGAAGACCCCCTAATGGGAAGAAGAATAAAGTGTTCTCTCAACCTTGTGCAACAGTGACATATTTGGCTACCACAATGCTAAGATCTATTGATGGATTCCAAGGAGGGCTGAACAATTTTCTTAAATTTATTTTTCTATTCCTCACTCATCTGTTTGCGCTGGAAAATAAGAACTCAGAGATCTGTGATGACATTAGCATGATGTAAAATGGCCACTCCATATATTTGGGGCAGAAAATGATATCTCCACATACAAAGAAGATTTTTGAAGAAGACAAGAAGGGGCCAACACTCTTGTATGCATGGGCCAAACTATGGAAGTTTTGGAAGAGAGAAACCTTTCAAAAGAAGGTTGATCTTCCTATTCTTCAATCTTGTTTTGCACAAGATCAGCTGCAAGAGAGGCAACAAATATGGAGCTACCATAATCCAACACGTAACTTTGGCATTGAGCATGTCAAAGAGGAGAATTATGATATGACAACTACTTCATTTCATAATTCTACAACGTTGTCATTGTTGGGAAGCCTAGATCCATATTGGGAGTCCCAACTCTTGGTGGAATATTCCAAGGATCTTCATACTTGCATGATTCTTGATGACTTTATACATGATGAGAGCTATTTAATCCTTGATGGAGTCATCTATAATCATGGTAGGATCTTCTTTTCTAGAGTTTCCAAGCTCAAGGAGAAGTTACTACAAAGGTCTTATGAAGAGTTCTATTTTAGGCACACATGTTCTATGAAGCTCAACAACATCATCTTGAGGAGCTATTGTTGGGAGGGCTTTGAAAAAGAACTATATTAGCATTGTCAAAGATGCATGAACCTTGTGGATTTGGAGCAGCAACAATACTCTAATATAGAGTTATTTCAGCCAACTCTCCCTACCTTGGGAGGAGGAGGAAGATCCATACACCACTCCACTTGTATAAGGAGAACTATTGGTGAAGAACATACACATGTAAATCATGTTTTATTTTTTGATTGTATGCATTATTTTACAATGTATGTGCAAGCCATGACTCCTAAGAGGAGTGTTATACCTTATAAGCTTCATGGCCAAATTTGTGCCAAAACTATTTCTGATTATGGCCACTCCCTTGGTGAACAAAGGGAGATTTTGCAGCATGATGGGTGCTTTCCTAAGGCACCAAATATATCTCCCACTTTCAGCCATGGAGATATGTTATGGGCAGCAAGTAAGTGGTGGGAAAACCACTTACCACATATAGATCTAAGGTAGGCAAGGGATGCACTACACTGGTTACTCTTGGGTGAGCGTGGGTACTACCCAAAGATTCATATTTTCTTGTCTCATGCCTTATGTCTCAATGATAGGATGCATAAGAAGAAGGCATGGTTGCTTTGGTTGACAAGAAGAGAGTTTGTACATCACATGTTAAATCTCATGTCCATACTTTTGGTTGGGATGTATCGCATGTATTTACACGTATTTCTATTTGGAATGTATCTCATGATCATGTATGTACTTGGGTTTGGGAGAGAATGTAACTCTCACATAAGGAGGCATAAGGGAGCATGTTTGTATCATGATGATAATGATGCTATGATTTTTGTTAACATGATGGGAGGGATGGCACATGGGTCGGATGTGTCCACTGGGAATGAAACTTCCCATACTTATGCATACTTCAAGAAGAGGATGGAACATTGTATGGCTGCTACACTATGTCTTTTGTTTCCTTATGTAAGAAGCAATATTATTGACTTATGTCTTTGGGAAAAGTCTTTCACATGGGAATATTTTTGGCAATACAAGTGTTACTTGAGTCATATTTAGCTAACACCTCTTATAATCTATTATTTTCAAGATTTAGAGAAGCTTATGGCAGCAAGAATGTGGTTGGGTGGCCATTTATTGTACTATGTTTTGAGGCAACAAGAAGAAGAAGAACACGAGTCTCAATGGAGGGACTATTGTCACCATCCAATACATCATATGACACTTAGTCCATGTTTCTTTTGGAGCACATATGGTGATGACACTTTATTCACTATATGCATGGAAGATTGGGGAAGAAGGATCCCTAGAATCAATGCATGGAATCATGAGGTTCCAAGTATCTTTTGGCTTCATGAGGACTATATTATTGCAGCCCAGGATCAACAGCTCCACATTTATCATAAATGGAGGGAGAGACAGCGTAAGTTGAACATTATTACCTCTCATTTCCAACCATGCAACCACTATACATTGCATAAGGAGGGGATTGGTGATTGTTTCCATGAGCTACCAAGGATGGATCACTTTGTTTGGATGATAGCATGGAGATTGGAGTGTCTCATGGGAGTTGAATCACCCATAAATTATCAACTCTCAAGCCTTGAGAAGACCAATGGAAAACATATGTTTCTTTCTATGTATCTCCCACTACTTCATTATGACAGCTATTTGGGTTATTCACCAAAGGAAAACTTGTATTCTTGGGAGGAGACAAATCCATTGGAGATTTTGCAAATTTCTTGTGAGTTGCTTGAGGACAAGCAACATTTTGGAGGGGAGGAATGTATTAAATTTTTCTTTAATTTTCTGTTCATTAATAAGCGTAAGAGGGAGGAACATAAAAACTCCTAAAATCAGTGAATAAATCAATGCCCCATGTGAAAAAGGCTAAATTTGGGCTACTTTAATCAAACACCCTTATGTGTGAAAGGGATTTAGACATTTGACTGGGTCAATAGGACCAAATCAACAGTGTTATCCAGATGCAATGAACCTCCTAGATGCACAACGCAGTTTTAGATGGAGGCCACACATGTGAAAGGAGCTAAATCATTGAGATGGTTTAGGGTTTTGCAAGATATCAATCTTATAAAAGGAAGATGACAAAAAAAAGATAAGGGTTGTTGATGACCGTATTATTTCTAAAGAATATGTCTGTTTAAACATTTCTCATTCTCTTGGTTGTTTAGCAGAGAATAGTGCTGTTTAGCACAAGGATCTCCTGTTTAGGAATCCTTCTCTTTCCTTGAGTAGCTCTTGGAAGAGACTTGTCGTCTTGACCACTATTAGGCTTAAGGCCAAGCTTCTACTTCCAACTAAAATACAGATCCTATCAATTTTTTGGTTGTCTTTGTAAGCTGCAACAAGTGGAGGCTAGATCTACTCAGATCTAGGCCAATTTAGTGCCCCTTTTTAGTGGGAAAGTCTTCTATCTCATTGGCAAGAGTGTTCTGGATCATTTGAGCTTCAGATCTACATCTTGGCATCAATCCAAACATTTCTTCAAGCCTACAGTGTAGTCCTTCTTCCAGTACTGTGTTATCTGCAAAGAGGAAAGTTGCAGGGTGTTTTGGAAAAGTTTGAGGAGTGATCTCTGGTGTTGGGGATCTGCCCTTCACTGTAGTGATCCATGGATTTTTGTTCTATTCCATGTCATATTCAGATATGATCTGAATACTCCTGTATATGCTTCAGAAATTATGAATAGATCTGCAGATCTACTGCTTATAATCTCCGAACTACTCCATGTGCTTCATGATTTGCTGAAATCCCCAAGGGGAATGTAAAGTAGAGACATTATAGTGTATGGATTTGTCATAGATCTGACTGTTCATGCATGATTTTTCTCTAGATCTAAGTTGTAATATGTTGTTGTAGTACACTCAATAAAATAATGTTGTCAAGCCTTTGCAGTCAATTATATGTGTTGCAATACCTCTTTTTGAGGGTTTCTTTTTGTATAAGTATTCTATTTTCTGTTCTAAGACTCATGGGCTTCAATATAATTCTGATTTGCTGATTTACATGAAATTATTGAGCCTCCATATTTTCCTACTGCTACTACCTTGTTGAACTGCGTTATTTCTGAAGCAGTGTTGTTTAATCTTGTTGTAATCCCATTCTGGGGCATTTTCCAAGATGTACTAGGTGGGGGAGACCTGTTTAACCCACCTAGAAGGATTTTTTTATGATCCCCTCTTGGATTTAGGTCTTATATTGTCATATCTAAGAGATCCAAGGGTTTTTTTCCAATCCTGTAGCATACATTCCTGAAAAATGCGTTTTTCGTGCATGCCTTGCTAAGCAGACCATTTTGGGGATATTACACATTTGTAAATTATTTTTATTGTATTACTTATACATATATATATTTTTATGTCATTAATGATGTCAAATAAGGATGGAAATGGTGTACCAGATACTTTCAAAAGCTTTATTGAAAAAATTAATTTGGAAAATATGAGAAAGAAGCGTCTTATAATGTTGAACTTGATCCTAATCTTAATAATTTCATTTGGAATGGGCTCGATAACATCCAATATCAAATAATACAAGGTGACTGTGAAGACATTGAAAAAATAATACCTAAAGGGGAATATGCCCTAGTTATTGCAGATATTCCTTATGGTTTCAATTTCCCAGACATTGAATATGATAGTGAACCATATACTTATCAATATTTAGTAAAGTAGTTACAGGTTTTCAAGGAGTCATAACATCACCACTTTGGAGATTTCTAACATTTCATTCAGACACACAGTTTGAAATTTTATTAACAAGCTTCAAAGGAAAAACAAACTCAAGGATGCAACTTTCATGGTAAGACTTTGAAATTGTATGTTCGATTATTGTTAAAAAAAAATTATGTACAATTTGATTGAACTTTTACTATGTTATGTTACAGGCATAATTGAAATATTGTTTCTTCCGAAGATCATCCTATTATAAATGATTGTGAGTTCATCCTTGTTTAATGTTGGACAAAATAAGATATCTATACGCACATTCTTATGAATCGAGTAGATGGGAAGAGTCATAGTCAAGTATTGTTTCATGATGTAGTTGTAAGAAAAATAACATATGAGGATAAAGATGCAAAAGGAGATATAGTTAAGATTTATCATAAATCACAAGCATTGATTAAATATCTTATAGATCTGTGTTCAAATGAAGGAGATTGGGTTTTGGATTTATTCTCAGGTTCATGTAAGTTTTATTATACAAATTTGAATTTAGATATTTTATTTTTTACTTTTTATGTGTTTATAATAATTTTCTTATTTATTTCTTTTGTGCTTGATGATTAGGTACAACACTATCATGTTGCCTACAAAAAGGAAGAAATTGCATTTCCATTGAGAAATACCTTGTGCAATGCAAATTTATTCAACAAAGAATTAACGCTCTTCAATTTCTTCCAGATGCAAAGCAAGAAGTTGGTTTGAGTAAAGGGGATTCTAATGAATCACATGTGGCAAAAAAATCAAAGGAACCACAACCACCATTATATGGAATGATCGGAAAATGACACTTTGGAAGATTTGCAAACATGAAAGATCCATTAAAAGACGACAATCACCAAAATGAAGCCTAAAATGTTGCGGAAGAAGACATTAATGATGTTCTAGAAGATGCTGAACATGAATTAGTTGATATTGTTGATGATATTTAAGTTATGCTTGCAGATAAAACTCAGTTTTGAGAGTTATTAATCAGTTTTACTTGTAATGTTTAGACTTTGATATTTTATGAGAAGAATCCTTAATTTTTGCAACCTATGATTACTATTATTTTTTTACATAAAATTCATAAAAAATGATATTTTATTAAATTTTTTTGTTAAGATTTTTGCAAAAATTTAGTTTATTTAACATTTTTTTAACAAAAATTCTCTAAAAGTGTATTTTTTGCATTCTATTTATATTGAAATCGTGTATTTTTTGTCATATGGTTCAAAGTATTGGTTTTTAGCAACAATTGTTTAATGTGCATTGAAATATTAATTAACAATACATAAACATATAGAAAATATAAACTTTATCATATTAACCCTTTTCAAAAATTTTATCTATGTGAAAAAAATGAAGATTTCATTACATATTTTTATTTAACAAAAAAAAAATTCTTTTTAAAACACAAGTACATAAATGCACTTAAAAATAAACATCTCACAAAAGAAGAAGACATTAGAGAATGTATAGTGTCATAATCAACCATCTAAAAAAAAGTGGGGGATGATACACCACCACTATTACAAATCGACATGACAATCATCACATAAAAAAAAATAAAGTGCCAAAAACATGCTCCAAAAAAAAGGATGATTCTGCATCACCACTTTTCAAATCAGGTGTTTTTTTGCTACCTCAAAAAAGTAGGTACCAGTTCAGTTACCTATTTGATTAGTAACTATGTTTAAGGCCTGATGTTTGGAGGAAAAATTACTAGAATTAAATGAATAGCATGATCATGATCACAAATAGGTGGGAGTCATTTGGGAGTTTCAAACACCTTGGAATGATTGTTCAATACATTTTAGAGATGTGGAGAAATAGATGATTTTGATGTTGGAACTTCTAGTGAGAATAATTGTGCAACTATACCTCGTTCTTCTTTATTCATAAGATTTTTCATGACATTAGAGCTTATTATGTTTTCGAGATTCCCTGCGATACCCTGTAATTCAACTACCTTTCATTCCGAAAAAAATTCAAGAAAATTTCTTGAAAATTAAAAGCTATTGGCCCCAGAGATTGTAACCATTTTAATCCTAGTACAACATCTGCACCTCCTATTGAAAGTGAAAGAATTGGACTATTCAATACATATTCCCCCATGGTTAGCTTGATATTATGGCATTTTGTAGAGAAATTTATAGTCCTTCAATTTGAAACCATCACTTGACACTCCGGTGATGAGTATAGGAAGCAATTCAATTCCTTGGCTACATTACAATGAATAAAATTATTTGTATTACCTAAATCAATCAACACTATTACATTTTCTTCTTGATACATCCTTCTATATTGAGAGTTTCAAGAGTGGTAATTATTGCCAATTCATTACAGGATATGGTCGGACTCATTTCTTCTTTCTCTTGGGTTGGTTCCTGGTGTATATCCTCTTCTTTTGAATTTTCTTATTCATTTTCTTCCTCCTCTTCACAATCTATGTAAAATAATTTCTTCTCACCACAATTATGACCTTTAGTGTATTTTCTATCACAACTTTAGTAAAGCCATTTTTCTCATTTTTCTTCCAATTTTTGTGGTGTCAACCTTGTAGGTTGTGGAATTGTAGGAGTGGCAACACTTCCATCTTTATAGATGTGAGTGGTAGGCTTCCTTGTCACCATAAATTTACTTTCAATTTTTCTTGCCAACTTGAATGACTTCTCCAATGAATCAGGTTCCCAGAGGTGAACCTCATGTTGGATGTTATCCTTTAAAGTCCCTATGAAGACATCAATCTTGTGTTCTTCTAGAATATCAGTTACCCTTATATTCATTTTTTGTAATTCCTCAATGTGCTCCACCATTGAACCCTTTTGTTTGAGATTTATCAATTGGCTAAAGAAGGTGTTACTCTTTGTATCCTCATAATGTGCTACCATTTCCTCCGTAAAATTGACCAAGTGACAATTTGTTTACGAGATAAAAGCCATCGATACAATACAAATGTATTTTATTATAAATATAAAGCCGCAATGTGTACCTTTTGTGTGTTTTGCACATTATGGAGATCAAAATATTGCTCCATCTATAGTATCCATGTTACAGGATCCTTGCCATCAAACTTCCTCACATCAATCTTTGGAATATGATGGGTCTTCAATCCAACATTAAATTTTATGAAATCACGATTAACATTTATTTTATTCCCATAATGATTTTCCTGTACTACCTTTTCACCATTAGGAATAATTTCTTGTATCAACTTTTTCAAACCTTCCATGTTTGCTTTTAGATCATTCTTCATATCTTCCATGTTGTCTTTCATTTTTTCATCTATCTCATCCATCTTAGCTTCCATGAGATTCTTCAAACCATCCATCTTAGCTTCCACACCTTTCTTCAAACCATCCATATTAGCTTCCACACCTTTCTTCAAACCATCCATATTAGCTTCCACGCCTTTCTTCAAAACTTCCATTTCATTTTTTGTTTCTCTTTGCGATAGCGAAATTTGGTGCACTTGGCCTTGTAATTTTGATATATCATTTTGCACTTATTCCTCTTCATGATTCATAGTAGAGCCTTAAGAGGGCTTAATGGGTGTTGAATTATTTTTAGGGGCCATTTTAGAACCCAATACTGATATATATGTTTCAATTTTCCCTTGGAATCACTTCAAATTGATTTTTCAGGCAAGACTTATGCAATTTGAAAATACACACCCTTTTCTTGATTTTGAGGAGCTCGATATTGAAATTGATGTATCTCTGGAATTTCGGATCAACAAGATTTTATATAATTTAGTCCTTTAGTAGCCCTATGAAAATTCTTTCCAATGCCATAGGTCTGACCTGATTTGGATTCTTCAAGGCAAATTTATGCCTAATCTCCCGCATTGACCTAATTATGGACTAGTTCAGTAGAGTGAACTTGTACAATGTGCTATGTGTCACTATTTCCTCCCTCGACTCTGAAATTGATACAAATTAAACTAAAGTATGTTTGATTTCGACCTCTTTTTATAGATTCCAATCTGATTTTCAGAGAGAGGGTTATGACGATTTTCTGAAGGTCACTCTTTGAGATTAAATTCAAGATCCTAAAAAACCCTAACTTCCACAGATCATATCTCCAAAAATATTGCGAACCAAGATCTGAATTTTTTACACAACGTTTACCAGGATTTCTTCACAAATGTTTTTTTCTCTTAGCTTCTAAACCTTTGTAGAAAAAAATTTATAGAGAAATTCCATGATGGCATGTTTGAAGCAGCGAAACCCTAGAATCCAAAGCTCTAATACCAAATGTTATGAAACCAGGTCCCAAAATAGAAGAAAAGAGAGATAAACGCCTTAGAAATCAACCACTTCCATGGGGAAATCTCCTTTACATTACATAAATGAAAAATTATTGGATGATTCAAATGAAAAAACCTCCTTTCTATGTATAGGAGTCCATGGGGTCACAATATAATCTTAGCCGACCTAACAATAATAATTTAAGGGCACAAAAATAACAATAGTGGGGTTTTATGGGGCACAATTATAACAATATGGGGACTACAGGGGTAAAACAATAACAATAAAGGGGCTACACTAACAACAATAAGGGACTACACTAGTAATATAGGGACCTAACACCAATATATTTCATGTGATGGACCAAACAAGTATATAGTGAAATATTTCAAGATATGCACACCGTAGCATCTATGATCAATAAAAAACCTAAGGTGATTATTAACAGCAATTAAAACATTAAGTAGGTGTTAAATTAATTAACTCATGATGCAACATTCAAATCTACTTATTAGTTTATAAATGGATCTACAAAATAAATAATATTTAAAAGATGAGATCTGAGGAAAAATTACAATTTTCCTAAAGATATGGCCATGAAAAAGTAAATGACTTACAAAAATTATCCAAGCTTATTAGTAAATCTGGAAAAAAAAAAGAAAAAAAACATTTATCTAAAATTGTGACCCCATTTTTGTAACTTCATATTGAAGATTGTGACACTTAGTAACCACTCTACTTATCATGTAGATAAGGAGGGGTGTGTTACAAGTGGTATTGGGTCTCCCAAGTTCAACACTTGTACCTAATGGGATCTATCAAGAAAAATAATGAAAGACTAAAGGTGTAATCCTACAAATCTTGAGGATCAATATAGTGTCCTGTGAAATATTAAACCAAGCAGAAGGTTCAAAGTTTGAACCCTTGGAGAGGAGTGGAGTTTTATCTCTCAAGT
Source organism: Pinus albicaulis (assembly GCA_034641835.2). Taxonomy (NCBI): domain Eukaryota; kingdom Viridiplantae; phylum Streptophyta; class Pinopsida; order Pinales; family Pinaceae; genus Pinus; species Pinus albicaulis. The sequence continues at coordinate 915,314,124 of CM076575.1, forward strand.
ATTATAACTGAATATGAATATGATCAATTATAATCTTGATTGTGAAATTGAATAGGGACCACAAAAAATTTCTTTAGCATGATGGAAAATGATTGAAAATTTCCATTACATGTGTCAATTTTAGGCATTGGCAAAATTGCCTACATGATTTGTACATAACCTTGGTACTATATTAGCATTACTAGACAAGTGGTGTGCCTTGACATGCTTAGAATAGGTATGCATGTGAATAGTTATATGGTATGAGGGATTGTGAAAATTATTTCGTTGCTTGGATTTCATATTGTTTTTTTTTATTGTATAGATATGTTTATCAGTATGTATGTGTGTACATGCAGTGGATGGGGGAATCTCATGGTTTGTTTTCCTAAAGGTATATCATTTGAAAACTTAATAGCTGACAAATGCTTAGCGGCATGAAATTAGCATATTGTTTGCTACATTTTGTATGTTGCATACTCTTTGTCTCTTCCCTCCTTTAGATAGATTTTCATTAAAAGTGAAATTTTTTGCTTTTTCATGCTAGCTTGCATTTTACGGAATTTAGGTGAAACTAATGGTGATCCTTAAAACTAAAACTAAATTGAAGATAAACATTAAAATTTACTAAACTAACCTAATGATCATTTGAAACTTAAAGACACACATAGAGGTCTAGGCTATAGATATTTTTTGACATTTTTAAACGTATAAGCTCTTATTTTTTTCCAGCATTGTATTCCGGGGGGATATCCCGTTTCACCTACATAAGTGTATCAAATCATTCTCCACGTACCTTCAAGTAAATCGGATGGCACTCCACACAAAAATTATATGAGAGCACTCTCATCATACAATTACATATTATGCAACACTAATATGGATTGCACTTCCACGTACCATCAAGTATATTTGGGAAGTCCCTAGTGGAGTCACCAATTTTTTATTTGGATTCTACGAATGAAAACATAAGTATATTCCCTAGACTTGATGGCCTAGTCCAGAACAACAGAAAGTAAAAGAAGCTAATGTTTTCCTTAAATTAAATAGAAAATGGGATGAATCCTACCTAGAATCCATCGTATGCTTTGCTCCTCTCTTGGCTTGTATGCTCTAATCCTAGCTCTAATCGCTATAATTAAAACTTGCACAATAAAAAAAAACAAGACAAAATTATAAAACATCTATGTAGAATCATCTAATCACCTTATTAAATGGATCAACATGGCATTAAAATACATGAAATCAAAACATCACATATAGGAAAACAATGAACTATTTTCATTAATAGAAATGGAGAGAGTTACAACCAAATATAGGATTTGATCTTGTAGAAGAGCTAATCCAAGTTGAATTTTCCTTCCTTGCCACAAAGTGTACCTCTATATAACCCTAATGCATGGAATAATGAATCTCAAAGCAAAAACATGAGGGTAGAATCTATCTCCAAAAGCCAACCCCTAGCTTGTGGATGGCCACAAATATATAGAAGAGGATGGTAAGTTAAGAGTTATTATCCATTTACCAATCTAGGCTTGAGATACAATCTTGATGGGAGGATGATCTCAAGGGCTAAGGGGTGAAATCTCTAAGGTAGGATAGGATAGGATTTGAAACTTTCATCCAAGGTAAATAGTATAACAACTCCTGGAAGCTTCTAGAAGAGGAAGCTAATTTCTTTTATTTTTCCCGAATTTCTAGAATCAACTCATCCCCAGCAAGGGGGAACCTGTTGGTGATCAACGCAGGTCCAGAGAGATCCAACCTACTAACGAACACTGGTCTATAAAGAGCCAGGGTGCATTGGGCCTAAAAAAAAATGAAATGAAGTAGCTTCAAGCAGAAACTCAGGGATTTGAGAGAGTCATGCTTAGGTATTTGTGTAGGGAGAATGAAAAAGTGTTCAAGCATGTGAATGATACCGTTTTATGGCCTATTGACTAGATATGAAAAAATGGCCTATAACATGCAGATATTCTTGCGTGATTTGTGCATAACTTGTGTATTGCATTAGCATTAATAGACAAGTGGTGTGCCTTGACACGCTTATAATTTTTATTTTTGTAGCTTGGGAGGTACTCTAGGCCTTGAGGATCGAGGTTTTGGAGGAAGGAGCTCCACAAGTGGCCTTGTAGGCTAGAAATCTAAGCATAGGGTTTTGAAACAAATTTTTTTAGGCCAAAAATATGATGTGTTTATAACATGTGATGGATGAGGATGATAGTAGATGATAAGACGAATCCAACGCATCAAGAATCATCCAATTCCAAGTTGTCACTGTTGAGATATGAATTTTTGAAGATATGATGGGTAAATTTGTCTAGATTGGGCAAGTCGGCTTAAAGCCAAAGTGGTGCCCAAAGAAAAATTCGTTGGAGCCACTTGATGCATATAAATATAGGTCAAGTGTGAGGAATTTAAATACACCCAAAGATCAATATTATGAAGAAAATACCTTAGAAATTTATAGTGAATAACTGAGGCCAGTGTGGAGCAAGAAGGACGATTTTGAGAGGAGTTTCTATTTGTTTTATGGTGTGTACTTCTTGCAGGACTAAGACACAGGTGTGAGGAGAGGTAAAGTGTATTTATGTGCTTGTTTTATGGTAAATTATTACTTTGTTCAAGGTCACAGTGAATGTTATAGCAGACAACAAATTGTGGATGAAGTTTAGAGGGATGTGACGCCTAATATAGGGTCTCCTTCCCTAGCCGCAACCACTGAGAAGCTAGCACAATTAGAAAAAAGGGTGTAAACCCTTGGAAAAAGTTTTTGATCCCTTTTTGTAGCACAACCATTGGCTGTAGGATGCTTTGAGTACGATTCCAAGGTTGGAAAGTGTGTGGAGAAGACCCAGAAGGGACAACAAAGAAGGGCAGTCAATTGGAAAAGGGAAAGATAGTGATTGGAGCAGTTATTAGGTGTTAATAGTGTAGCTTTAGTCCTAACCAAATCTCATGTACCACAGATCTCAAGGAAAAGAGATCAAATAGTCTGTCGGAGAGCATATGTATGTGTATTCTCTAGTTGATGTGATTTGTAGGTGGATGGATGTCCTAGGAGAGGATGATTTGGTGGAGTCTATTGGCAGCCAAGAGGAGTTTATTAGATCATTGATTCCCTAACTAGGAGTATATGCTACAATAGGAATGGTGACTCATGGTCTATTGGAGGGAAGTGTGAGAGTAAACAAATTGTGGACATAAGTTTGGGCATTTATGATATGTTGGAGGGAAGTGTGATAGTGCCCAATTTGTAGCCCAGTGTGGACCATATTTATGGACTTAGGTGGTTGTTATAGTGGAATAAGTTGAGCTCCAGGTTTGATCAACCAAAGGAGCAGTTGAGAAGCACTAGACTTGTATGTGGAGAAGGACTTCTACATCAGATGATGGGAATTCCTCCTAGATCATGTTAATTTTGGGAGATGGACATCTTGTAGTGATAGGTGGAAACCCTCTGTGTCCTATGTTGGTATTGAATGGAGTTGCACAGGAAGACCATAATGGACTGGAAGTACCTGAGTAACAGAGGAGTAGTAGTGGGTAGATTGGTATTTTTTCACAAGTGGAGTTGTGAACAATTCGACAATAGTCTCAATGTGTTGTTTCCTTAATATACAAGGCACAACTAGTTAGTAGATTTTTGAGTGGAGATTAAATTTGATTAATATAATGAATTTGGGTTGAAAATTTAATGTTGTCTATATTTTGTTCACTAGTATATTTACCATTGTTTATATCTTTTTGTGAAAAGTAGCTTCATTGTGATTCTTGGTTTGGTAGCATCATAGATTTAAGATTATATCACATACACCATGATCATGGAAAAAAATGTAGAATAGGTATGTATGTGAATAGTTACATGGTATGAGGGATTGTGCAAATTCTTGCGTTGCTTGGATTTCATATATATATTTTTATTGTGTATACATGTTTATGTGTGTGTGTGTGTGTGTACATGCAGTGGATGGGGGAATATCATGGTTTTTTTCCTAAAGGTCATTTGTTTGAGAATTTAATAGCTGACAAATGGTTGGTGGAAGGTACAATTTATAGTTACTATAATCATATATTGTATGTTGATTACTTATAGATGCCTTTAAAATTAATGGATGTGGTGCTAACTTGAGATTAACTGCAGCTCTTGTGATGCATTCTCTTTATGAATGTGAAAATTTAATATAGATGCATGATAATTTACCATGTGGTGTCTTGACTGACTCTATTATACTTCAAGTACCATGACTATTTCCCTTAGTAAGAAGGTCAAACCTTTCAAAAGTATTTTAAAAAGTTGAGCTAAATGGTAAATGTGGTATGATGGAAAACTTACATATATGTCATTTTTGGTTTGTGATATATATATATATATATATATATATATATATATATATATATATATATATATATATATATATATATATATATATATATATATATATATATATATATATATATATGATTCTTAAAAAATATTAAAAATGCATGAACCATTATTGGGAAACAAATTGAGTTAAATTTCAATGGGAAGACTCAGTGACAAAGACAGGGAAAGGAATTTGATTTTGTTAGACATATGTATGCATGGTATGATGGCAGAGAGATCCATGAATGTTGGACTCAGGACACTGAGTCAAGTTTTGGGACAAATTTTCTTGATTGTTGATGTGTTATGTTTTTGAGAATTAATTGTGTGATTTGATTTATGGATATGAATGGCCATGTTGTTTTTGTGCATGGTTTCATATATGATTGTGATTATGGATTTTATTTTATTTTGTGATTTTTCATTTTGCGTTTCCTATTTATTTTATAATTATCCCTTGATTTACATACATGGGCGCCTTCGGGAAAGATGGTTGGGTGGCAGGAAAGTAATGTATTCATGAGGAAGAGGTAATGTATGATTTTCATCAATAATAATATGTTGAGGAAAAGTTAACATGGAACACCAAGAGGCAAATTGGCAGTAATATGATAACTAGAATATGGGAAAGAAAAAGGTAAAAGGGGAATTCTTGTAAAAGAATTCCATTAAATAACACATGCTTGATTATTCTTAAAAGGTTATCTAGACCCCCGACTTACTTGAAATAATATATGTTACAAGAAAGATTAAGTATCAAAACCATGTAGGCTAGTTGGGTGCATGAAAATGATGGACAATATAGTGGTAAAAGGGAGTCCTTTTAACCCTAACCTTATTTTCACATGTGCTCATATATTATATACATGATTATGTTGATGCATATGAATATATGAAAATTACATTTTCACTGACAGGATTTTTTAGGAGTCATTCTTGTGGAAGAATGATGGTCTATAGTCATTTAATGCAAATATGGATGCATGTGGTACAACAAGGAAAATACATGCAGGTGGATAAAGTGCTCTAGACTCCTGTTGTGTCTTAGGTGGAGCTAAAAAAGAGTTATGAATTCCCTTATTTATTTTACGGTGGAACCATAAGCCTTTGGATTACCTTATTCCTTTTATATATGTGCATGTGTCATATATGTGTAAATGTGTATACATTGTATCATGTCATGTTCGTTTGTGCTATGTGTATGTTGCATCATGTTATGTGTACGTGGTATGGTGCTATGTGTAGATTTATATGTTTTTGTTACTTGTTTGGGATAGGTAAGTATGGGACTATCTGGGGCCCGTGTGTTATGTATTGTTTCTGGGTGGAGAAGGGATAGCCCCTGGATTCCCAATGATAAAATTTATGCCAAAAAAAGAGTACCTGGTTTGGTATTGACCATAGCTGCAAATGGGCTTATTTATATAATCATCATTAGGTGGAAGTATAAACCTCTATATTCCCTTGATGATTGAGGGTGGAGGTGAGACCCTGGATTCCCTTGATGATTGAGGGTGGAGGTGAGCATCTAGATTCCCTTGATTATTGAGGGTGGGGGCGAGCCTCTATATTCGCCTCGCGCTTTTTCAACCAATGTATTATGTGGAAGATGAATAGAAGAGAAGGAATTGGGTTCTTTCTAGGATAGGTAATTGACCCTGTGTGTACAAGAAAAGAGAAAACCATAAAAATCAAGATAAGTACCAGTACTTTATCGATGTATTTATTTTGATTCAGCAATTTGAATTTTGATAGTTGGGTTTTAGCTAACCTGATGCCATATTTTGATGGTTTGGTTATGGACTAACCTAATTTTGTTGTAGGAATTATGGAAAATTCCAAGTTCACTGCAAGGATAAACTACTAATAAGGTATACTTTACATTCATTAAATTATTCTTTATGACAAGTCTCTTTGGATATGTGTGTTTATGATGCATGAATGGACATTAGAATTCTCAATTCAAATGAATAAATATGACCACAATATGGAACAATAGTAGTGTGCAATAGTCAAATGTTTCAGGAACAAGTCCATTATGGGACACTAGCACCAATTGTGCCAAATGATTTACATAAATCATGAAATGATCAGTATGATAGTTTTGAGGTAGATATATGCCTTGGTTTTGAGACCCCTCTGATGCGAGGAAACCTTACCAAGAATGGATCACTCAAGGGAATGGGAAGCAGATAATGGGATGCCTGAACTTAGAATGTGAACAACTACATGAAAGGGGGTGACTGAATTTCCTGAGGGACTGGGAAGCAAAGAAGGGAAGGACAAAAAATGAATTGGTTGTTGTTCATGAGAATAGATTATTGGAATCAAAATCACATTTGGGTGTGCAAAGAAATAATGAGTCCAAAAATTTTCATTGAAGGAACAAGGAGTGCTAGGATAACAATGCTAGACATTGCAGGAAGGTAGCACTCCAGAGAAAGAGAATGAATCCAAGTTAGATTTAATACATCAAGTACTAAAATACTACAAAAAGGGCCATCAGTAGATGGTTGAATTTATAAATTGATGGTTATCGAGTGGCTAGGTGAGCCACTATGCATATAAATTCTATTGTAAAATTTGAAACGATTTGTACATATAAAGCTCCATATAAGTTGTGTTGTGTCTTTTAGGAAGTAATTTTATATTGTATAAGGTCAGTGAACCATAGAGGACAATGTTTAACAGGGAAGAGGGTTTGTGATAGCCTCATCACATTTCACACTTATGCTCAAATGCTTAAATATGTTCCCTAAGTAATATATACATGGGCTAAGGAAAAGGAAAAATATATTCAGAGGCTAATGAGGACTTTCTTGAGGATGAATGACAAGGGAGTGATGCAATATAGGGTATGATGGCGAAGATCCATGAATGTTGGACTCGGGACATTGTGAGATTTTGGACAATTTTCTGAGAACATTTGATGTGTTGTATTTTGAGAATTAATTGTGTGATTTGATTTATGGATATGAATGGCCATGTTGTTTTTGTGCATGGTTTCATATATGATTGTGATTATGGATTTTATTTTATTTTGTGATTTTTAATTTTTCGTTTCCTATTTATTTTATAATTATCCCTTGATTTACATACATGGGTGCCTTCGAGAAAGATGGTTGGGTGGCAGGAAAGTAATGTATTCATGAGGAAGAGGTAATGTATGATTTTAATCAATAATAATATGTTGAGGAAAAGTTAACATGGAACACCAAGAGGCAAATTGGCAGGAATATGATAACTAGAATATGGGAAAGAAAAAGGTAAAAGGGGAATTCTTGTAAAAGAATTTCATTAAATAACGCATGCTTGATTATTCTTAGGAGGTTATCTAGACCCCCGACTTACTTGAAATAATATATGTTACAAGAAATATTAAGTATCAAAACCAGGTAGGCTAGTTGGGTGCATGAAAATGATGGACAATATAGTGGTAAAAGGGAGTCCTTTTAACCCTAACCTTATTTTCACATGTGCTCATATATTATATACATGATTATGTTGATGCATATGAATATATGAAAATTACATTTTCACTGACATGAATTTTTAGGAGTCATTCTTTTGGAAGAATGATGGTCTATAGTCATTTAATGCAAATATGGATGCATGTGGTACAACAAGGAAAATACATGCAGGTGGATAGAGTGCTCTAGACTCCTGTTGTGTCTCAGGTGGAGCTCAAAAAGAGTTATGAATTCCCTTATTTATTTTAGGGTGGAACCATAAGCCTTTGGATTACCTTATTCCTTTTATATATGTGCATGTGTCATATATGTGTAAATGTGTATACATTGTATCATGTCATGTTCGTTTGTGCTATGTGTATGTTGCATCATGTTATGTGTACGTGGTATGGTGCTATGTGTAGATTTATATGTTTTTGTTACTCGTTTGGGATAGGTAATTATCGGAATATCTGGGGCCTGTGTGTTATGTATTTTTTCTGGGTGGAGAAGGGATAGCCCCTGGATTCCCAATGATAAAATTTATGTCAAAAAAAGAGTACATGGTTTGGTATTGACCATAGCCGCAAATGGGCTTATTTATATAATCATCATTAGGTGGAAGTATAAACCTCTATATTCCCTTGATGATTGAGGGTGGAGGTGAGACCTTGGATTCCCTTGATGATTGAGGGTGGAGGTGAGACCTTGGATTCCCTTGATGATTGAGGGTGGAGGTGAGCATCTAGATTCCCTTGATTATTGAGGGTGGGGGTGAGCCTCTATATTCGCCTCGCGCTTTTGCAACCAATGTATTATGTGGAAGATGAAGAGAAGAGAAGGAATTGGGTTCTTTCTAGGATATGTAATTGACCCTGTGTGTACAAGAAAAGAGAAAACCATAAAAATCAAGATAAGTACCAGTACTTTATCGATTTATTTATTTTGATTCAGCAATTTGAATTTTGATAGTTGGGTTTTAGCTAACCTGATGCCATATTTTGATGGTTTGGTTATGGACTAACCTAATTTTGTTGTAGGAATTATGGAAAATTCCAAGTTCACTGCAAGGATAAACTACTAATAAGGTATACTTTACATTCAGTAAATTATTCTTTATGACAAGTCTCTTGGGATATGTGTGTTTATGATGCATGAATGGACATTAGAATTCTCAATTCAAATGAAGAAATATGACCACAATATGGAACAATAGTAGTGTGCAATAGCCAAATGTTTCAGGAACAAGTCCATTATGGGACCCTAGCACCAATTGTGCCAAATGATTTACATAAATCATGAAATGATCAGTATGATAGTTTTGAGGTAGATATATGCCTTGGTTTTGAGACCCCTCTGATGCGAGGAAACCTTACCAAGAATGGATCACTCAAGGGAATGGGAAGTAGATAATGGGATGCCTGAACTTAGAATGTGAACAACTACATGAAAGGGGGTGACTGAATTTCCTGAGGGACTGGGAAGCAAAGAAGGGAAGGACAAAAAATAAATTGGTTGTTGTTCATGAGAATAGATTATTGGAATCAAAATCACATTTGGGTGTGCACAGAAACAATGAGTCCAAAAATTTTCATTGAAGGAACAAGGAGTGCTAGGATAACAATTCTATACATTGCAGGAAGGTAGCACTCCAGAGAAAGAGAATGAATCCAAGTTAGATTTAATACATCAAGTACTAAAATACTACAAAATGGGCCATCAGTAGATGGTTGAATTTATAAATTGATGGTTATCGAGTGGCTAGGTGAGCCACTATGCATATAAATTCTATTGTAAAATTTGAAACGATTTGTACATATAAAGCTCCATATAAGTTGTGTTGTGTCTTTTAGGAAGTAATTTTATATTGTATAAGGTAATTGAACACCGAGGACAATGTTTCGCCAAGGGGAAGGGATTTTTGATAGCCTCATCACATTTCACCTTTATACATGTGTAATATTCTAAAATAAAATATATGCACATGGGCTAAGGAAAAGGGAAAATATATTCCAAGGCTAATGAGGACTTTTCTTGGGGACAAATGGAAAGCAAGGGGGTAGGTGGCATCATAGGGATTAGCTTGCAATACTTCGCAAGAAGACACAAAATTAATTGGTAATGACAAGGCTAAATACCAAAACAATATGGAACATGATGGAAATATGGGAAACATTTGATTGGCTCACTAGTTTTGGGCCAAACTAGTAAACCAACAGAGAAAGGAAAAATTCAGGCCACTATAGGATAGGATAAATTCAAGGAGGGAAACAAGTAGGGTAGAGAATAAAAAATAAGAGAGAACTGACAATTCAATGACCTATGTAGCAGAGCTTGGATTTATATTCTCATGGGAATATTGGTTCAAATATATTTTTAAGCCACCGCTCACTGGAAGGGAATATGAAGTTCAAACATTGTTGGGAATAGTATGTTGTCTAAAGAAGCACTCAAATTCCTATCTTCATTTGAGATAAGTGTATCTCATGTCAATTTATACAATATTTAGTGTTTTTGTTACTCCATTTGAATAAAAATATGTTGTAGCATACTAGCCATATTATGTGTCATCATTGTTCATGTATATATGGAACATGGTTGTTGGTATTATGCTTATAACATGGAATAGTTAGGGATCTCTTGGAATTAATCCTAAAAACTTAGTATCAAACTGCATGTGCCACAATGTGACTACATGTGTTACAGTATGTCCATAACATATAAAAAAAAGGAACTAGCCAATCATAGGCACTATGATGTCTCATCTAATCCAGGTGACCTCACAACTGCTACAAATCTTGTTTAAAGGCTCAGTCCAAGTTGTTTCACTGTCATGATCTACAAGAAAATTATCTGAAACAAATTCTTTAGAGTCATGTCATAACATTCTTCCTTACATAGTTTACCATTCATATCATTAGTTTATCCTTGTGGTTGATTTTTAGCTTCAAACTTGTGGCAGGTGATTTTAATCACCATGTATTTTTTTTGGCATTGGTTTAGTCCTTGTGCTTATCTTGACTTGGCTCTCACTTTCTAGGTTATAGCTTCTCTAACATTGGATTCTTGAAGTTTTCCTTCTACATGCTCTCGTATTTTCTTTTTCTTTGTATGATTGTTATTGAATTAATTATCATCCCAGTGAAACTCTCAATGCCCCCCCCCTCTCCCCCCCCCCCCCCCAACCCAACTCTCAGGAAACCCATTTTCAATTTTGAATCTCAGCTTAATATCATTTGAGCAAAATTTGGTTACAGAGCAAGATGTATCTCTTGAGAAATTTAAGATATAGGGAATTCAAGGCAAAACTAGATTATAATCCCATTCTTCTTGAGAAAGCACAAAATATTCATGCAAGGGAAAATATATTTTATGCAATTTATTTGGAATTTTGTTTCATTCTTCTTTATTCTATTTAGCTAATAACCTTCAAGAATTATTTTTTCATTGGTTGAGAGCCATCCTATGTGAGGACCCATTGCTACTAGGCCCGCAATTATAGGTGAATCCTTGATCATGATGCTAGTGTGAGGTATATACATGATTGGGTTTTTTGTTATTTCATTAATAAGTTGGTTTAGGTTTTTATTCTTTTCCTGGAGCTAATGAGCCTCAGTATTGTGGCAAGAATATTGCTACTCCCAAGGCTACCAACTTTAATTATCAACCCGAGGTTCGTACAAACTTAAGAGGTATTGACATTATATGTGCAGCATACAATGTGTCCTTAGTTTTTTGATATGATGTAATGGATTGAATGTCATGAAATCAAATCCTAAACTAGTTGCATAAATGTAAGTGTTTCTTTGAAAATAAATTAATCCTAGGCAAGAACAACAATTTGTAATTGAAATCCTAAGATCATGAATTCAAATATAGAGGCCTAATATACTTTGTAAAAATTCTTGTCCTAAGTGGTGTTTATTCTTACTCAATCATGGATCTAGATCCAAGGGGCCATGATTCAAAATTCTAAGGGACAAAAACCAAGATTTGGGAGCAAATATGGTCAAGTTTACTCATGTTACAAGAGTGTTACATGAAGTTCTATTTTTGCTATAGGAAGTATTGTTTAGGATATAACTCACTGAATGACTAAGTAAATCAAATGAAAATGGGATGAGAAAATTTTTGTTATTAATTATGATTTCTTTGAACTCCATTAAAATTGGAATCACTCCAAAATACCCTTGTTCACATGTGATAAAAAATAACAAAAAATTCCTACTCTTAAAACTATAAATTCAAGAACTCGTGAGCTAGTCAACCTATCAAATTCCTAACCTCATCAAGTGAAAATCAAATGGGATAAATTTTTTTATTGAATTGAATGATTTTGTGACCTAATACAAGTGGAATAAAATCAAATGAATCTCATTAACCCATTCTAAAAAATATGTAATATTCCAAAATTTTAGCCTCCAAGCTAAATGGAATATTAGAGTTGTTTTATCACTAGGAGGATGAATATGAACGGTAGGGAGGCCCATTAACCTCTTTAGAAGGATCAATAACACCCTAATGTGAAAAGGGGTAAGAATAAGCAGCTAATTTAAGCACCTTTAGGTGTGAACAGATATGGGGGACATGTTGATTCAGTGAACTTTGACCAAGTCAACTAAGCTGTCTAGATACATTGAATCTCCTTTGGACAGCGTAGTTTTGGTGGAGGACAACATTCATGAGCTTGATGGCACATGTGAATGGGACCCAATGAGGATAGGCTAACTTTCTATATATGAAGAGGATGGAGGCCTTTTTTATTCATGTTTTTGTATTTCAATCTATTGATCTTGTCTGCTTAGACTTGGCTTCACCTTGCTATTTAGCAAGGTAGCATTGGGTATTCCCGGGCGGGGATCCCACCTCTTCCCTTGAGAGGCCTCTTGGGAGAGCTTGTCCTATATTTATCCACATCTAGGCTTAATGCCAATCATCATTCTTCAATCCCAGTGTTATTTCTACAGCAGAATATTGTTAAGTTGCAGGGTGTTGCAGTGGAGGATTCTTACACCACTTCCGGGTCCGTTTCTCAGTAGAAGGTGCTTTCCTCCTCTTGAGAAATCAGCTAGGAATATTTATGAGCACATTTCAGATATTTGGAACAGGAAAAATTGGTTCTCATCTCCTACAGTGCAGTCCCTTGCAAGAACTATGTCATTTTATGCAGAGTTGTTGCAGCAGGGTTAAGACCCTTGTTTTAGAGCTAGTTTATTAGGGAAAGGGCCAACCCTCCTCCCGAAAAGCTAGAGGAAGGGATCCTCATCCCTCTTTTGCATTATTCAGCTATATTTCTGTAATGTTGCAGTAAGACTGCATTTTCTGAGTTTAATATTCAGATATTCTCTTTCTTGTACATGTGTTTCATGAAACCTTTGTCGGGTTAGCTTTATAATGCAATAACGAGGCCATATTGTTCCATGTAACTCCAAATCCATGTATTTCATTATTTTACTATAGAAACTCTCATAAAATAACACTTTATATGCTTCAGTCTCTTTCTGCATAACTCAAGTCATGGGATTTGGCTATTTTCAAGCTGTCGAGTAGCCGGGAGGTCTGTTTAGCATATCAAAAGGGATTTATTTCTGATCCAATTTTGTATGTGACATACTAACAGCATATGCTAAGGGAAACCAGTATTATTTCATCCAGTATAAACGTAGATCTTCAAGAATAACGTTTCCAGGGCCTAATTCTTGCATTTTCCCCACTTGGGAACGTGTAAGCATTCTTCTTTTCCTGTTGTTTCAATATTTTAAGGGATATGTGTTTTTTAACACAACAAGTGAGTCTATTTGTTGGATCTCCACATTTGGAATATCTTAAGATATTCCCGATAGTGTAGAAAATCCCTATTTTGGGATATTACAGTGGTATCAAAGCTTCAATCTTGGCTCACCCTGTGGAACTTGGCCATGTAGGTATCCAGAGAAGGAGAGATGAATAGAATGAATACTCCATTAGGTGGAGGAAAAATGGAAGATAAGCTTACAAATCTTCTTCCAAAATCTGTGCAGTGCATCAATGAAAATCTTAAGAAGATGAGAGGAGAGATGGAATCTCCTGATGAGTTTGCATCTAGAGCCAGATCTAGATTGGTACATGATAGGTGTGATAATGCAGCTACACCCTATTATGCATAGCGCAGTCAAATGCCCAGGTTTTCTATGAAAGAGATGAAAGAAGAGAAAATGTCGGAGGAGGGAACTCTTAGCAATTTCCTGCAAGAGTATGAATCTCAAACTGAGAAATTTAGAGATCATATTACTTTCAAATAGTTATAAAAGATAAAGGGGGAGAGGAGCCAGCTACATGACATGGATATATTTTTTCTACCTACCTTTGATGGATCCCCAAGTTGCTCAGCCAAAGCTTGGGTGGAGGAGTTGTGCACTTACTTGCAGCAGCACCTAGTTTCTGAAGAAGAAGCCATCAGAGTTGCAGCACTGAAATTTGAAGGTAAGGCCTATGCTTGGTGGATTTTTGAGTCATTTTCATTAAAAAATGTTAATACTTATTCTTTCTCGAATTTCACTAAAATATTGGTTGAAATTTTTGATGCAAAACATGAAACAATCAAACCAATGAAACTTTTGCATAAGTTGGGAGAACCTGCAAACTCAAAACCACTTCAGAAACCTATTGGAGGAGATCATATCTTGCATGAAACCTTGCTGAAGGAAAGATATTTATTTCATAGCCTTGGAAAAGAGGACATGAAGGGTACTTTTGTAAAGGAGGATCCTCTTATTGAGCAGTTACCTCCTATTCATATTGAAGATAAAGAGAAGGATGGGGGTTACAGTGCTGTCACATCTAGAGCACATCTAGTGCCTCTTGCAGAGGAAGGAGGATCACATGCTCCAACAGGAGGATTTCTTGTGACATTGCAAGAATTTCCCTAGGATCTCACATATTGGAGGCAAAGTAAAGTCAATGAGCAACTTGATTGTGAGATGATATTGATGGAAGGAGAAGGTAGGGAGGAAGGACATCATCACTTAATGAAGAGCACACACCCCTATCTATTTCAAAGAGATGGTGCAAAGAAGAAGGAGACTGGTTTGCATTGTGAAGGCAAGGGCAAGGTTGTCCAACCATATAGACAGTCTTCTCTTGCCATGGATGTCTCACTACATGGAGGAATTCCACCGGGGAGGCCACCAGATTTGGAGTTGGTAGGAGAAATCTTGCCATTTGGTTCAGCACTCTTGGATTCCGGAGAGGTGAAAACTTTGGAGGAGTCCAGTGCAGTGTAGAGGGTTTGGGGTAAACTCAAGGAGGAGGGGGACATCCTTCCATTTCTGGCACCACCCACTCTCACTACCTGTATCGCGCTGATAGGGGTTGCTGCAGTCATGGAGTATGGCACTTTCCTAGTGCAAAGGAGCCGCTCCATAGGTTTGGAGAAATAGAGGGTACTTCCTTGGAGGAAGGAGTCCTCCATACATTGGAGTATATGAAGGTCACTCATGCTTTCTTTGGCCAAGATCGAGAGATTATTTGTGGAGGAGAGCTTTTCATGGGAGGTCAACTTCCAAAGGTCACTACTTCTTCTTGAGTATGAGCAGATGCATGAAGGGCATAACAGCAATCTGGAGGATGACTTTGGCATGAGGGATGTTGAAGGAAAGGATAGCAGCATGTGTAGAGCTTCACATTGTAGATCACCAGCGCTATCCCTTAGGAGGTCTCAAATATAGCAGCATGTGTAGAGGGATAGCGCTGGTGATAGCAGCATGATTCTTGATGATCTCGATGGAGATGATAGATATATGGTGGATGATATGGTTATCTATTCTTATGGCAGAGTCTTCTTGACTAGATCTTCTAAGCTCAAGGAGAAGTTGATGCATGCAGCACATGAGGACTTCTTTTCCATGCATTTTGATGCATATCTTGCCTTAGCAGAGGAGTTCATTTGGGGGGGCATTCAACAAGACATATTTCAGAATTTGGGGAGATGCATAGCCCAGATGATGATGGAGATGATGTCACAGCCACCTTCCTACTCATTGGGAGTAAGGGAGCATTTTCAGTTGAGCCATTTCAGCTCAAGTCTTCAAGTACATAATGGAGAATGTACAATTTCACCTTATGTTTTGTACTCCTTATCTTTTTATGAGTAGCATATTGTACCAAGGAGGATTTTTCCTTCTTGCATATTGTATAATGATGTACTTGAAGCCATTTTTAGCAATGATATTGGCTGTCGCATTGGTGCTTTGTGGGGAAACCCACATGAATTTTGGTGTGCACCATTGGCACCCTTTTGTAATTTCATGCTTGTATCTTGTAAAATGATTGTGGCAGCGAACAAGTGGCTAGAAAAGCACTTGTTTTTGTTTTATTTGATGCAGGAAAGGAATGCATTGCACTGGTTCCTTGTATGGGACCTTGATCCACTTTCCGGTTGTCATGTGACAACTTGTTTCTATCGGTTTTTGGTTCCATGTATTGCTGATATCTCTATGTTCAAGGGAAGCTTTGATTGGAGAGTGGGATATGAGTTAAAGATGCCCATTGGGAGGATGATTCTCCCTAATTTGCATGATACATGTTTCTGGAGGAGCAATGGGCAGCCCATGATTTCCAAATTACATCTCTCTTCTTCATATGGGAGAAACCATTTCGAGAGTTTGAGTTTTTGGAGGAGGCACTTCATGATTTATTTGTTTGATGGGGTAGCCTGGGCCACTCTTGGAGGTTATAATATTTCAGCCCAAGATCAGTAGCAACCCCACACTTATCATAGATGGAGAGAGAAACCACTTGGTTGGGAGGATCCAATCTCTCCATGCAGCCTCAATACATTGTATGAACCGGGGGTTGAGGATCTTTTTGAGCTAACTAGATTGGCTCATTTCATTTGGATGATAGCATGGGTGTGGGAGTCACTCATTGGGAGAAATATTCACCATGTTCATCATCACTCCTACCTTGAGGAGACCATTGGATAACAGGGATGTTTCCACTTACATCTTCCACCTTTCTATGATGTAAGCCATATGGTTTTGCATGCTTGGGAGGAGACATTGGAGGACATATTTGTAGCAGGTCATGTTGAGCAGTGGTGGAGACTTTCTGATGACGAGGCCACAAGAAGAGGAGGGGAGGATTTTTCTCACCTTATGCAGTTGCTTGAGGACAAGCAACATTTTGGAGGGGAGGACTGTAATATTCCAAAATTTTAGCCTCTAAGCTAAATGGAATATTAGAGTTGTTTTATCACTACGAGGATGAATAATTGGGTAGGGAGGATCATTAACCTCTTTAGAAGGATCAATAACACCCTAGTGTGAAAAGGGGTAAGAATAAGAAGCTAATTTAAGCACCCTTAGGTGTGAACAGAGATGGGGGACATGTTGATTCAGTCAACTTTGACCAAGTCAACTAAGCTGTCTAGATACATTGAATCTCCTTTGGACAGCGCAGTTTTGGTGGAGGAAAACTTGCATGAGATTGATGGCACATGTGAATGGGACCCAATGAGGAGATGCTCACTTGCTATATATGAAGAGGATGGAGGCCTTTGTTATTCATTCTTTTGTATTTCAATCTATTGATTTTGTCTGCTTAGACTTGGCTTCACCTTGTTGTTTAGCAAGGTAGCATTGGGTATTCCCAGGTGGGGATCCCACCTCTTCCCTTGAGAGGCCTCCTGGGGGATCTTGTCCTATATTTATCAATATCTAGGCTCAAGGCCAAGCCTCATTCTTCAGTCCCAGCATTATTTCTGCAGCAAAATATTGCTGAGTTGCAGGGTGTTGCAGTGGAGGATTCTTACACCACTTCCAGGTCTGTTTCTCAATAGAAGGTGATTTCCTCCTCTTGAGAAATCATCTAGGAAAATTTCTGAGCACATTTCAGATCTTGGAAATAGGCCAAAGAGGTTCTCATCTCCTACAACACATTCCCTTGCAGGAACTGCATCATTTTATGCAGATTTGCTGCAACAAGGTTAAGACCCTTGTTTTAGAGCTAGTTTCCTAGGGAAAGGGCCAACCCTCCTCTCGGAAAGCTAGAGGAAGGGATCCTCATCCCTCTTTTGTATTATTCATATATATTTCTATAATTTTTCTGTAAGACCACATTTTTTGAGTTGAATATTCAGATCTGCTCTTTCTTGTACATGTGTTTCATGAAACCTTTTCCGGGTTAGCTTGATAATGCAATAAGGAGGCCAGATCTCTGTTTTCTTGGAATATTGTTCTATGTAACTCCAAATCCATGTATTTAATTATTTTACTACAGAAACCCTCATAAAATAATGTTGTATATGCTTCAGTATCTTTCTGCATAACTCAAGTCATGGGATTTGACTATTTTCAAGCTGTCGGGTAGCCGAGAGGTCTATTTAGCATATCAAAAGGGATTTATTTCTGATCCCCTTTTGTATGTGACATCCTAACAACATATGCTAAGGTAACCGAATGTTATTTTGTCCATTAAAAATGCAAATCTTCAGGAATAATGTTTCCGGGGTCTAATTCTTGCATTTTCCCCACTTGGGAAGGTGTAAGCATTCTTCTTTTGTTGTTGTTTCACTCATTTGAGGGCTATTTGTTTTTTAACACAACATGTGAGTCTATTTTCTGGATCTCCATATCTAGAATATCTTAAGATATTCCTGATAGTGTAGAAAATCCCTATTTTGGGATATTACAAAATAGTAGAAATTACCACTATTTCGCTACAAGGCATTTCAAGAAATCCTCTATTTGTGAACTAGTAACCAAATCCAAGTAGCTCAATGATGAAAATGATCTTCCAAATTTATTCTAAGGATGAATGATACTTTTGAATCTATAAATAACATGCAAAATAACTCATTTCAATCATTTAACTCACTCCTACAGGAAGAAAAGCATCAATACTAAATACATAAATACACAAAACAAGAATAAGAGATGCATGTGAATAAGAAGTGAAAATAACATAAATAAATTATGCAAGAGGGATTTGAGGCTCTTGGTATGGCCAAAAAAAAGGAGAATAAGAGTAATATGGAATAAACCAAGCCTTATAAGATAAAAATGGAACCAATATTCATTATTTGAATCAATCCAAGCACATCCCTGCAAGAAATGAAGATGGAGCTACTAAACAACAAGTTTTATCCTCAAGAAGACTAAAAATACATGCCCCTAGAGGCCAATTCGAATTGGTAATTATAAAAAATTATGAGGAATAATTCTCCTTGAAAGGAGGAAGCTTTCCCCTCCAAAATCCATCAAATAGTGGATCTGGTTCCCAACACTAGGAATATGCATTAAATGACAGGGAAGAAATTCCTTGTTAGATCCCTATATTGCTAGTATAGTCCCTTATTGTTGTTAGTGTAACACCCTTATTGTCATTGTTGTACCCTCGTAGCCTCAATATTGTTATTATTGTGCCCTTACATTAATATTGTTAGGCCGGCTAGGATTATATTGTGGCCCCATGGACTCCTATATATAGAAGGATGTTTTGTCATTTGTATCATCCAAGAATTGTTCATTTATGAAATGTATTTGGAGGCTGCCCCCTTGGAATGACTATTCCTAAAGTGTTGATCTCTCTTTTATTCTATTTTTGGAGCTGCTTTCATAACATTTGGTATCAGAGCTTTGGATTCTAGGGTTCTGCTGCTCCAAGCAGGTCATCATGGATTTTTTGCTATAACGTTTTTTCTACGAAGGTTCTGGAGCTGAAATTTTTACAAAACGAAGCTGAAATCTTGAGGAACGTCTTGCAAAAATTTCAGATCTTAGTTCGCAATATTTTTGGAGATATGATCTGTGCAAGTTAGGTTGTTTTCAGGATCCCGAATTTCACCTAAAACAGGTCATTGTGGAATTTGTGCTATAAATTGTTTTCTAAAAAGGTTTGAAAGTTGAAATTTTTACATAGAGAAGCTGAAATCCTGAGGATTTTCCTGTAAAAAAATCATATCTTGGCTCAGAATATTTTCAGAGATATGATATGTGGAAATCAGGGTGTTTTCAAGCTCCCGAATTTCATCTCAAAGAGGTTACCATGAGAAAATTGTCATAACTCCCTCTGAGCGTCAGATTGGAATTATGTAAAAATTGGTTGCAAGTACACAGACTGTAGTTTCTTTTGTATCAATTTCAGATACGAAGGATGAAAAATCGACACGTGGCAAGTCGTACAAGTTCGCTCTACTAAACCAGTCCATAATTTGGTCAACGTGGGAGATTGGGCATAACGTTTCCTTGAAGAATCCAAATCAGGTCAGACTTGTGGCAATTGAAATAAGATTTATAGGGATACTACAAGGCCAAATTTTAGATATTGAATATCTGAAATCACTTAGATAATTTAGTTTCAATATTGAGCTCCTCAACATAGGAAAAAGGTGTGTATTTGTTTTTCGAATTGCATAAGTCTTATGTGAAAAATCAGTTTGAAGTGATTCCAAGGGCATATTGAAGCATAGATATCAGTATTGGGTTCTAAAATTCCACCTAAAAATAATTCAACACCCATTAAGCCTTCAAAAGGCTCTACTATGACTCATGAAGAGGAAGAAGCGCAACATGACATATCAAAGTTACAAGAGCAAGTGCACCAAATTTCGCTCTCGCAAAGAGCAAAAAAAAATGAAATGGAAGTTTTGAAGAAAGGCATGGAAGCTAAGAAGGATGGTTTGAAGATAGGAATGGATATTTTTAAGAATCACATGGAAGCTAATATGGATGACATGGAAGCTAAGATGGATGGCATGGAAGCTAAGATCGATGAAAAAATGAAAGTCAACATGGAAGACATGAAGAATGATCTAAAAACATACATGGAAGATTTGATGACAAGGTTAATACAATAAATGATTCCTAATGGCAAAAAGATAGTAGAGGAAACTCATGATGAGAAAAAAATAAATGTTAATCGTGATTTCATAAACTCTAATGTTGGATTGAAAAACCACCATATTCCAAAGATGGATATGAGGAAGTTTGATGGCAAGGATCCCGTAACATGGATACTAGAGATGGAGTAATATTTTGATCTCAATAATGTGCAAAACACATAAAAGGTACGCATTGCAAATTTACATTTAGAACAAAATACATTTTTATGGTATCGATGGATTTTCTCTCGTAAAAAAATTGTCACTTGGTCAATTTTTATGGAGGAAATGATATCATATTATGAGGATACAAAGAGAAATACCTTTAGCCAATTGATAAATCTCAAACAAAAGGGTTCAGTGGCGGAGCACATTGAGGACTTCCAAAAAATTGAATATAAGGGTAACTAATATTCCAAAGGAACACATGATTTATGTCTTCATAGGGACTTTAAAGGATAACATCCAACATGAAGTTGGTGTTTGGGAACCTGATTCATTGGAAAAGGCATTCAGGTTGGCAAGAAAAATTGAATGTAAAATTATGGCGACAAGAAAGCCTACCACTCACATCTATAAATATGGAAGTCTTGCTACTCCTATACTTCCACAACATACAAGGTTGACACCACAACAATTTGAAGAAAAAATAGAAAAAGGGCTTTGCTACAGTTGTGATAGCAAATACACTAAAGGTCATAAGTGTGCTGAGAATAAATTATTTTACATAGATTGTGAAGAGGAGGAAGAAAATGAACAATAAACTTCAAAAGAAAAGGATATACACCAGGAACCAACCCTAGAAGAAGAGGAAATGAGTCCGACCATATTGTGTAATGCATTGGCAGGAATTATCACTCCTCAAACTCTCAAGATAGAAGGACATATCAATAAGAAAAAGGACATAGTGTTGATTGATTCGGGTAGTGCCCATAATTTTATTCATTGTAAGGTAGCCAAGGAATTGAATTGTTTCCCATACCCAGCAGCAAAATTTCAAGTGATGGTTTTAAATGGAGGAACTATAAATTTCTCTGGAAAATGCCATAATATTGAGCTAACCATGGGGGAATATGTATTGAATAGTCCAATTCTTTCCATTCCAATGGGAGGTGCTAATGTTGTACTAGGAGTACAGTGGTTACAATCTTTGGGGAAGCCAGGAAAGATAATAAGCTCTAATGTCATGAAAAAGCTACTAAAGAAAGAACAACGAGGATTAATTGCACAATTATTCTCACTAGAAGTTCCAACATCAAAATCATCTATTTCTCCAGATCTCCAAAAATTCTTGTACAATCATTCCAAGGTGTTTGAAACTCCTAAAGGACTCCCACCTATCTGTGATCATGATCATGATATTCATTTGATTCCAGGAAGTGTTCCTCCAAACATTAGGCCTTACAAATATCTTTTTGTCCAAAAGAGCGAAATTGAACGTATGATTGCATAAATGTTAGAGGCTGGTATAATTCAACCTAGTCAAATTTCTTTCTCTGCTCCATTGGTATTGTTGCATAAGAAGGATGGATCATGGCACATGTGTTTGGATTATAGGGAGCTCAATAAGCTCACTATTAAAGATAATTTTCCCATTCATGTGATTGATGAATTATTGGATGAATTACATGGAGCAATTTATTTTACCAATTTGGATCTTCGTTTAGGATATCATCAAATTAGAATGAAGACTGAAGATATTCTAAAAACAACATTTCGAACTCATGAGGGTCATTATGAATGTTTGGTCATGCCTTTTGGCCTTACCAATGCACTTTCTAAATTTCAAGGGTTTATGAATTCCATTTTCAAACCCTTCCTTAGAAAATTTGTGCTAGTATCTTTTGATGACATACTAATCTAT
The DNA here is from genome assembly GCA_034641835.2 of Pinus albicaulis. Taxonomy (NCBI): domain Eukaryota; kingdom Viridiplantae; phylum Streptophyta; class Pinopsida; order Pinales; family Pinaceae; genus Pinus; species Pinus albicaulis. The sequence continues at coordinate 915,336,644 of CM076575.1, forward strand.
AGCAGGTCTTGGAAGGATCATGTTCAACATGTTGAAAAGGTGCTCAAACTATTGGAGGAGAAACAATTATATACAAAAACATCCAAATGTTAATTTTGAGTACAAGAGGTGGAATATCTGGGTCATATTGTATCTCACGATGGTGTTAAGGTAGACCTGAACAAAATTAAATCCATTAAGGAATGAAAAGTCCCCACAACCATAAATCAATTGTGAGGATTTCTCAGGTTAACAGGGTATTATCGCAAGTTTGTTAAGAATTATGGGAGAATAGTAGCACCTCTAACAACATTATTGAAAAAAGATTCATTTTCATGGACTCTTGAAGCAACTAAGGCCCTTGAACATATTAAATAGGCAATGTGCCTAGCACTAGTCTTAGCTACGCCAGACTTCACAAAAACCTTTATTGTGGAATGTGATGCCTTAGGAAATGGAATTGGTGTTGTTTTAATGCAAGAAGGAAGACCCATTTCTTTTGAAATTCATCCAATCAAAGGAAAGTATTTACAGAAAGCTATTTATGAGAAGGAAATTTTGGCAATGCTACATGCACTAAAGAAATGGTGACCTTACCTAATGGGAAGACATTTCAAGGTAAAAACTAATCATGATAGTCTTAAACACTTTTTGGAACAAAGACTATCTTTAGAAGAGAAGAAAAAATGGGTCACAAAGATGTCGGGTTATGACTTTAAAATCATCTACAAAAATGGGAAGCCAAATGTAGTTGCAGATACACTATCAAGAAAGGATGAAGAGGTGGAAGCATTGCTTTGTGCCATTTATATTATCCAACTAGATTGGATAACCAAATCAAGGGATGAATGGAAGAAGGAATAAGAAGTGTGGACACTCATTCAAAATTTGCAGCAAGATCCTAGTACATATGATACATTTAGTTGGAAAAATGATTCCCTATGGTACACAGATCGCTTATATATTTGCAAGAATTCCCAACTAAAAAAAAAAAAAATCTTTTGGAATTTCACACTTCTCCTTTAGGAGGACACTCGGGATTTTGAAAAACTTACCACAGGGTGAAGAAATAATTTTTTTGGGATGGCCTTAAATCTTATATTAAAATTTTTGTTGCAGAATGTTTGTTTTACCAGCAAAATAAAGTTGATACAATTAAGACCCTAGGTCTTCTACAACCTTTATACATTTCAAGTCAACGTTGGGAGGAGATTTCAATGGATTTTATCACATGTACTTTACCTAAGTCTGAAGGAAAGAGTATCATCATGGTGGTAGTTGATAGACTTACCAAGTATGCACACTTTTGTGAATTATCTCATCCATTTAAAGCAAGTACAGTTGCTACTGCATTTATGGAAGCAATTCAAAAGGTACATGGAAACCGAAATATTATTGTAAGTGACAAATATCCCATTTTTACTGGAAATTTTTGGATGAAATTATTTTCTTGTTTGGGCACTCAACTAGCTCATAGCTCATCTTATCATCCTCAATCTGATGGTCAAATTGAGATAGTGAATAAATTTTTGGACGGATATCTTCATTGTTTTGTATCTGATAAGAAAACAAAATGGTTCAAGTGGTTACCTCTCGCTAAATGGTGGTATAACACTTCCTTCCATATTGCAGCAAAAATGACCCCATTTATGGCACTTTATGGATATCATCCACCATCCATCACATCTTCTTTAAGAGAAAATTGTAAGGTTCAAGAAGTGGAATATCACATCGAGCATTAACAAGAAGTTCTCCAACTCTTAAAGGATAACCTAAATTTGGCACAAAATCGAATGAAACAACAGGCATATCAACATCCCAGCGAGAGAAGTTTTTATGGAGGAGACTAGGTATTTTTACTGCTACAACCATACAAAAAAAATTCCCTCAAGCAAGCTAAGAAGGATAATAAATTATCGACAAAGTAATATGGTCCTTACAAGGTGTTACAAAAGATTGGTACTATGGCATACAAATTGGAGCTTCCTACTTCTTCGCGAGTGCATCCAGTTATCCATGTTTCATGCTTAAAGAAGGTTATAGGGGAAAAACATCTAGTTCAAACAATATTACCATAAATTGATGAGGAAGAAAAAATCATATTGGAATGTGAAGCAATCACGGAAACAAGAACTCAACAACTACGAAATTGATCAATTTCAGAGTATCTCATCAAATGGAAGAACTTTCCCACTAAAGATTCTACATGGGAGGATGAGAATTTTATACAGAAGCATCCAAAGCTACTCAAGCGTTGAGGACAACACTTTTTGAAGGAGAGGGGCATGTTAGATCCCTATATTACTAGTATAGTCCCTTATTGTTGTTAGTGTAACCCCCTTATCGTTATTTTTGTACCCCTGTAACCCCAATATTGTTATTATTGTGCCCTTACATTATTATTGTTAGGTAGGCTAGGATTATATTGTTACCCCATGGACTCTTATATATATAAGGAGTTTTTATCATTTGTATCATCCAAGAATTGTTCATTTATGTAATGTATTTGGAGGTTTTCCCCTCGAAGTGGATATTTGTAAGGCATTCATCTCTCTTTTATTCTATTTTTGGAGTTGGTTTCATAATGTTCCTAGATTTTCTCAATCATTGGAGCTCCATAATTTCTCAATAACTTCATGATATTTTGTTCATTTATTATCCAATCTTGATCCTCCTGTAGTATGGAGCAAGTGCCTAAATTATCTCCTCCTCCAACTATTCCTAATATTCCCAATGTTCTCACAATATTCTTCAAAAATAAATAATATTAGGCACAAATATGCAATTATATCTAAAATTTCCTAAGAACATATTAAACCTAAAAAAAATGATTAGGTGTAGAAGAAAAGGTTTAATATAGCCTTTATGCACCTAAGAAAGGTTACATGGGTCTTAATTTGTGTCTAATTTAGAGGCCCATCAAGAGCTAATATGCCATTAAAGGGAAATGCATGGGATATACAATTTTGTTGTGAGAGACATGGTCACACTCACAACCATGGGGTTGGGGTTAATATTTTCCTCATTTCCAAAAAATACCAAGACTCCCAACATTAGAGTTGGTGCTGGAACTCTTCTTATATAGAGATAATTGTCAAAAAGCCATATTAGACATCTTGAAGTATTGTCCTATAGAGAAATGGAGCGTTTATGTAATGTCATGTTTGAAGTAAAAGGTTTCTACAATACTTGAGAGTTTATTAAGAAACCTGGGGCTCATTACTTGAAATGGAAAATCCTATTTATGTTTCACACTAGGTTAGGACTGTGTTTAGCTTCCAAATTTTCCTTTGTTGTTTAATTCCCTAGCTTGGGTGTGGTGCATACATGGGCAGGTGCATGCGGCTTGGGGGTGGTACATACATGGGCATGTGTCTGTGCTTGGAGTAAAATTGTTCATATGGGGATATTTCCTCAAGTATATTCATATAATATAAGTATTCCATATTAAATAGTTATACATGTACAATTAGTTTTTTTTGGTGTTTCTATGGGTGAACGTATATTATCTAAATAAATGAAATTGTGGGTGATATGTTCATGGTTGTTGGAAAGATAAACTATTCCATATTTAAGGATGTTACAACCATCAATTTTTGTGGAAGAATGAAGAAACCAACATTTTTGTGTAAGTGAGATTCTCTGTCAAAACGAAAACAAGGAATAACCCTCAGGGCACACTTTTCCAATACAAATCTTATCATTTTTGCAGAATTTATTTCCAAGTGCTCAATAGAATAATTCACCTTTAAATGTGAGAGGGGTCTAGGGAGACTCTATTATGCTTTTTTTCCTATTATTTTCCATTAATAGAATGGATAAGTCATGTCTAGTTTTAACACTAGGTATTGAAATTCATTCCCAATGTTAGATACATAGGTAAAAGTAATAACTCTAGTGTGCTTGAGTTTCAATTTACGAAGCTCATCTTTTTCATGTTATCAGTTGTTGATTTGGGATGTTTTATGTGATTTCATATTAGTTCCATGACTCTATAGGAAAGACACTTAAGTGATGTATGTTCTTTGTTCTCCAATTCACTTTGGTTGCATATTTTCTTCTATGTTCCTTATAACATAATGGAATGATGTAATTATCCATTTTACCAACCTTTTCAAGGATTCATTTATTTACAAGATAGACCATAACAATATTATCATTGGCAAAGTAGAGTTTCAATTGAAAATTATCGTTGATTTATGCATGCATTTCTTGTTATAGGGGACTAAAGACTTCATAAAAAGGTTGTATTAATAAGAAACCTAATAGTCGATGATGAACACATCCATATAAATAATGTCAATTATGGGAAATAAATTGTATGTAAGCATATTACTTAGGCTTAATGTATGTTTTCCCTTGCAAGACCTTGTACATAGCTTCCTATCAAATGAATATAGACTTGTCTACATAAGTTGTTTATTAAATAAAGGAAAACAAAGTAAAATAGTATGGGCTTAATTATCTTGTAATTGTATAGAAATTGATGTTCAGTTGCAAATTTGAGAAAATGGGATAATATGAATGGAGTATCTATCCTTTTCTCATTCAATAGTTATGTTACCAAAACTGAAGTTTGATTACAACACATTAGCTATAAGAATACTTGTTAACACATGATCCAACAATCATTTGAAACTATCAAGGGAGTCAATTGAAATCTTATGGCATGGTCATCCAAGATTTCACTTTTTCAACCACCACTTACGTGAATTTAGGATCACCATTCAATATTGGATCAATATAAAATTTTGAAGCGAGTCAATATCCAGTTTGGATCTTTTTCAAATGTAATTAGATGAATCATAGGAAATATTAGTTCGACATAAGGAAATAATTGTGAAATGATTGTCATGAGTTGTAAATTTAAAAAATATCTATGAAACCTACTATAGTAATTGTTACCCAAAATCATATAACACATTAACACCTTAAAATAAACACGTGATTTTCTCATGTATGATGCCTTAAGGTTACTTTATGATGATATTGTCACATTTGCAAGAAATAATTTTTATTTAATCATTACCTTTGTAGTGATGGATCTAGTGTTTGGTATCTCAATAACACAATAATTCAATTAATTGGACCTCTCAAACCATTATGATATTACTCAAGTTTGAGTTTAAGCATGGAGTGGATTAACAAGTTAGTGAAAACTTCAACATGTACCCCCTTGCATTTTCTCTCTAAAATGAAGATTTTTTGGACATCTTATAACTAGTGCATGAGAATTATTAAATAGAAATTTAATAGTGAATGAAAATCATCTTAGAATTTGTCCATTCTGAAATAAACACTTAAACACATTTTAAGGTGTGCATTGAGCATGTTTGAATGTTGATGTGACATGAATAATGAATCGATGCATTTAGGCATGTGGAAAATTTTCCAAATATAATATCAAACTTCATTCTTACCATTCCTGTAACTAACATCATATCAAGAAATAGATATGTTTTCCCATGCATGGATTTAATTCTTAAGTAATCATAAATCAGATATGGATCATGCCAAACTAATGGAAAACCTAGAAAGTGTTAGGTCTCTATAATTTGCAAGATTGGCAAATACAAATTGCAAAGCCTACATATGAACCACTTTGGGATTCTAGGATCTAGCCCTCCTGAATCCAGAGAGGGGTCTCTCTTTAAGTGCAAAGATTGATTTATCTTTTAAGGATTTTGGTGTGATGTTAGGCTAGTTATTAAGAACAAGGGTTTTTTTTGGTTTTGGTTGGGCAAGGATATAATGAAGGTGAAGGAAGTCTATATGAAGGGTGAAGGTGTAAATAAGTCGGAGAATGGTTCAGCTAATAAGATAGGCAAGGAGCAGTTTTAATCCATTGGGCTATGGAGTCATAAGAGGGTTTAATTGAGACAACAAGGTTCAAGAGTGGTCCATGGGGCAAGTCATATATGTCAAAGGATCTCTTTAAGTTGATTTTATGGAATGGAATAATAAGAAATGGAGTGAGGGAAATCAAACAGATGAAGAACACAGAGCAACCTAAGATCAAGTAAGTACTTTGAAACTATCCTTATTTTGGCATGCACTTAAGAAAAGACAAAAATTAATCTAAGATCAAGTAAGTACTGTGAAAATATCCTACTTTTAACATACTCTTAGGGAAACTTTCAAACAACCTTTGGAGAAAAAACTAGAAGATAGGGAAAACCATAAAATTTCCTAGTCCAACTCTACTTAGCATGTAATGAAAATATCATTCAAGAACAATGTTTAAATTTTAGACAGTAAGACATGGGCTCACCAACGTTCCTTAACTGTTTGGACTGTATTAAGTCATTCTTAAATACACAAAGGAGGAAAACATAAAGATAAAGCTTATCAGTGAGAGTAGGGTACTTGTAAGAGTAAATCCTAGCTCTATATTTGTTGTTCTTTATTAGAGAAAGTGGACAAAATGGAAACGAAAGAAAATAACAATTTACAATAAGAAACACATCACCATTGACATAGACCAAGATCCCATAAAGTAGCTTGTATTTGATGTTCAAATCAATTACAATCATCAAGTCCAGTAGGTTTCTACAGCTTCAAACTTCTCATCTCAGCTTATGTATCTTCAATTACAAACAGGGCTACAACAGCTTCAGAAAAATATTTACATGCAACAGATATCTAGAGACCAACCCATAAACTATCTTCTACAGAAGTATTTATAGAAGAAAAAGGAGGTGGAAATGAAAGAAAAGATCTCTAAGTTCAATTAATACAAGTTTTAATGCTTCTCGGCCTTTGAGGGGCTCAATATAGAAGTTTTCTAATATTTCCTTTGTATTAATTGGTTTTCATTAAGTATTTAGCTTCTTGGTAGTTTTTTTTGACTTTAAACTCCTTTAGGTAGGCTGGCAGTAACTCGGGCTGTCTTTAGGCAAAAATATCACTGACTAGGAAATAACTCTGTCTCCATCTGATTCATTGAGGCTGGAGGTGGCACTTTGGTAGCTGAAGAGGATTCAATTAGCATCTAATGTGACAGTGGAGGCATCCTTTGCAGATATTTTCCTTTTTTTTACCTAAAGACATCTTTAATCTACTTTACTCTGTGTTTAGGCTTGATTAAACCTTGATCTTAGTCTTCAGTCCTCATTCTTTAAAACTGTCTTTATTTGTGGACTAGGCCTTTGAATTCTTGAGTTTGTGCCTTAATCCCTTAAAAAATCTGATTTTAACCTTTAATTCTTCACTTATGCACTGATCTTCACCTTTGACACTGATACTCTTTGTCAGTTTGATGTTTACTGTGTTTTGCTGTGTTGCAGGCGCGCAGAAGGTTTCAAGACATCACTAATGCTCATGAGGCACTGGAAAAATCATAGTTTTACACATTGTATATCTTCTTTCTTCGTGGATAATGGCCTGCATGATATTTTAAAACCGTGGGAAAAACTTGTATAACCTGCACAAAAATAAGAAAAATTAAAAAAAACCTGTGAAAATAGGTTAAAACTGACTTTGGAGGTTTCAGGCGCGAGGGTGAATCGAGGCCATTGGATTAGAATATCCAACGGTCGATATTAATCAGTGGAGAGTTTGGGAGAGTAGAATGGCTGGCAGATGAATAGGGGCGAAATTAAATAAGATTCGTTCAATTAGAATAATGAACGCTCAAGATTGCTTGGTGAAAGCTTTGGGGAGTAAATCAAATGAAAAGTGAATGGGGGACGGGGTTAAAACAAGACCATCCGATCTCATAGATCAATGGCTCGGATTAAATCCAAAAATAACAATGTGGAGAATAGTGGAATGGCAGAAAACCACTAATGGTTTTTGCATTTTATTTGGGGGGTAAGCGGTTTTCCCAAAAAAAATGCAATTCGATACACATGTCGACACACGTCCCTTTAATACTTCCCATTTCGCATTTTTTTTGGGATTAAATTGTAGGCGCAAAAAAAAGTGAAACAAAATTTTGGCCGTCGGATGAGGGGCAGCAGATCTGACGGTGCAGATCGCACGCATCGAGGAAGTTGTGCGGTTAAAAGGTAAGCGGGGCCCGGGTAACATAGTGGCCGTTGATCAAAACAGATCAACGGTCCAGATTCATTTTCAACATTAAATGGAGGGATAGTAAAAAATAAAGGAAAAAGAGGGTTTTTGCGTGGGTTTTTGCTTTGGCGAGGTCCATGGTTACACATGACCTTTGTTACATAACGGATCAATGGGTGAGATCGGGTTTAATCCCAATCATTCGATCTTTTAAATGGACGATTGAGATTGTAGAAGGAGATGGGTTATTGTGGAAAGGAGGAAGGGGCAAGAGGTAGACGGGCGGAAGAAATGAGGGCCGATGGCTATTGATTGGTTTAGATCAACGGTCGATATCCATTTAAACCTTTTCGTCAAGGAATGGAAAAAGCAAAGGAAAGTAAGGTTATGATAGGGTTTGGAGATGGGGTTTAGGACTTTAGCGCCTGATTGCGGGGCTGTAGGTCACATGAGAAAAGGGGCTAAATGAATTAAGCCCTCGGGGGCTTAAGACCTTTTGTATTTCGGAAGAGTGTTTTTAACCCCAAAAATAGTGTTTTTAAAGGCAAAATGGAGATTTCGGTAGGAAAATGAAGGCATTTTTAAACCTAAATATCAGATAAATATGAGGTTTAAAAGGGGGGTTTTGATGATTTGTAAGCCAAATGGAGGTTTTTAGAGGATTTTTATGAAAGAATTAAGGATGAAAATGGGGTTTACTTATGAGAAAAGGAGTAGTGAAAATGATGAGAAATGGGTTTTTAAGCAGTGTTTCTCTTGGCAAACAACAGGTTCTTTTAGGATAAAGAGGGAAACAACAGTGAAGATTAAATCAAAGGGTATTGACCTTCATAAGACTTCAAGAACTCACAATTTGGACATGAATTGTTTCTTGAAGGCTAAAAAAAATTTTAGCCACCATTTGATATGACAAATTTTTATAGGTGGCTAACAGAAAGTTTCACATCACATGTACTAAAACCCTAGATCAATATTAAATATTAATAAAAGATCTGAAATAGTAGGCTTGTTTCATAAAGTTGTTGATATTTTTTCTTGCACCGATCTATTTCATGTGATGGATCATAAAAGTATATGGTAAAATATCTCAAGAGATGCACCATAGTGTCCATGATCAATCACAAACCCAAGGTGATTATTATCGGAAATTAATTAACTCGTGATGCAACATTCATAAATACTTATTCATTTATCAATGTATCTATACATGAAATTTTTATTTAAACACTAGGTCTAACGAAATAGCGGCAATTTTCCTAAATATATGGTCATCAAAAAAAGAAATGACTTGTAAGAATGAACCAAGACTATTACTAGATCTGGAAAAAAATTAAAAATAAAATAAAAATAATAATGCATATATCTAAAATTTTGATGCCATTGTTGTAACTGCAAATTGAAGATCGGGTAACTTAGTAACCACTTTTCTTATCAGGTAGATAGGAGGGTTGTATTACACTACAACTCCAAATTATATTATGATTCAAGTCATTGATGCATACTTTTCAAGCAGTCCTATATGTGTTCTTTACTAACAATGATAATTTGAGATCTAAGAATACTTCAAACAAAGATGATATATACCTCACATGGTTTGATTGTTATTTTTATATATGTTTTTACTTCCCAAGCCATGCACATGTATTTGAACATCTCATGTGATTTTATGGAAAAAATATTTAAACTCCACAGTGACACTAGTTTGGATTCTCAGAAGATTAAGGAACTCGACTTTTTCAATCTGGAGATGACTTAGCCAATTTGTTCTTCTTCAAGACCTAGTATAAAAAATGTTAGACATTTTTGTTACTTTGTATTATATGTTGAGTTCTCTCATCCTTCCTAAGGTTATTTTTCCTTATACACTGAGACTTAAAACACAATAAATTTAAATTTATATCAAACTAAGTGTTCCTTTGAAGGAAAATTAGTTTGCATATAATCCGTTATGATGACCTTGAGAAAGTATGCTTACTATATCGTTATGCTAACACCATTATGTGGTCTTGAAATCATTCTTGAATTTATTTCTACACAAACAAACCTACAAAAAATTCATTTAATGATTGATATTGTAATATTCTACTGTATCTCTAAGATTCTTCAACCCATTACAAAAAACCATTAATCATGAGCTCTTCAATATTCTTGTGAGGCAACCTTGAATTTTTGAAGAAATTGTATGAGATTGTTTTTTTAACTTAATGAGGCTCTCCAACCTTTGTAAATCTCTAGGGTAACTTCAAACTAAGTTTTTCATCTTTAGCTTAAGCAATATGCTGCGAGGCCTACTTAGCCCACTGAAACAAACTAATGTTTACTAAGACTACAGTTTTCTCCCAAGTATATTTCAACCTACTCTTAGGATTAATAATATATCACGATCCTTTTAATATTTAACTTAGTACAAGATAAAATTTTGGCCTTATTAGATCAAAATCATGTATATATCATTTATATATAATTTATTCTTCCTGAAATTTGTGATATTAGTCTAGGACTTTAGACTTTCACCCTTCTAAGACATAAAATGTTGTGAACCTTCTGAGGAATTTTCGGCCTTCCATAATAAGCTAAATTTAAGGCTTCATAGAGCTCAATCTTTCCTCCTTTTACATAGAACAAAAATTGTTGTTTCATAATTTTTGTGGTCATTATTTCGACCATAGAATTAGGTCTCTCATATTCCTACTAGGAATTTGATCTAGTTCTTAATTAGCTCACATGATTCTAGAAAGATATAGACTTCGTCCCTTTTTCAACTAGACAAAATAAGCCCTATAATATATCTAGATAATATTGATAGACTGCTCGTTCACCCAATCTCTGATACCATGTTGATTTTTATGGATCTTCTTATTTGATAATTACTTCGTATGATTTCTTAATTTAATATTTCATGCATTCAATTTAATCATAAAGAAAATATACAAAAGATATTCAAAAATAAACATTAGAATCATAAAGATACATCCAAACCAGGAACACATGCATTTACCTTGGTAAAACCCATCAACATTTTCCTTCAAGAAATTCTTCAGTTTAATCGATTTGGATCTTTAAAGGGACAAGACTTAAATATTGAAACAAAAATAAAAATTAAAAATTCCTAACAATTCACCCATCCCAGTACTACTCTACACTAATCATGCTCAACTTCAGAGTTCTCATGATATCTAATGCATTAATTCTATTTTGATACAATTTTTTTAACAAAGGAAACTTCACGAATCACAAAGGAATATGTCACAATGCTTAATAGAAATATTGTAGAACATTTGTATAATAAAAACTCATAATATTTCATGATGCATAAAAGAGATATTGTATAAAAATATTATGTTAAAATGTAGCAAGAAAAGGCTTCATTTGATTTATGTCTTAGTCAAATGGAGAAATTCGATTTTTCACATTAGTAGGATAACTTGGATTGGATTTAGCTGGAGTGACATGGATTTGTACCCTATTTAAATTAGTAAATTTATGTTATAGGCTAGAATTAGAGTTGTGCATGGGTTGATTTCTAAAATCTAGAAACCTAGTGGAGTTATTTTGAGTTAAACTCGGTTAATTGAGCTCTAGTGTAACCTCCTCCTCCCACATTTACCCACATTCACCAATTTCCCAGGGGTAAACATGAGTTGAGGGTCACTATGATGAGACTTAACCTCCTATATGACCTTAAGGTAATGGATTCGACAACTTAAGACTTTACTAACCTCCCTCAGTGTTGGGAAAAATATTGAGAGGAGGGGATGAATCATATTTTAAAGACTCACTTAAACTTTTAATTTTCATATTTTGATTTATGTATGTGACTTGAATGAAGAAAAATAACATTTGTATATGGTTGTTATTCAGGAAACTATCATATATCCCGTAGACTTATATCTTAGTTAATTCTTCAATAGTTTATATTAAACCAGTGTATCAATGATTCATCAGACATTTAATAAGCAGTAAAAATGTGCATAAGGAACCTAATAAATCATCACACATAACCAACACACATGAACACTAGGATTTAAGGTGGAAACCCAATGTGGGAGAAAACCATTATTGTTTTCATTTTTGTCTTAAATATTTATTATATAGAAAACTCCTTACAATCATGTACTAGCGTAGACTCATACCAGCATGAAGGCACCCACCTGAAAAAGGCTACAACATTCACTCTTTCTCCATCTCCTACTAGAAGGGAGCTCCAACCCCCTAATATCGTTTACTAGCACCCACTGGAAGGGAGCTACGATCCCCGGATCTCATTTACAAGCACCCACTAGAAGGGAGCTACGACCCCCTCACTGAAGGCTCCAACCCTCAGCTCCATCATGGACCATATTTCATAAATTTTCACACTAGATCCATTTGCTTCAACACATCACAACTTGTAGGCCACTTTTAATCATATTTTCAAACTGGACCCACTAACATCATTTAAGCCCAATACCAATAACCAAAACTGAAACTTATCACTCAACCAAATAATTAAACCAATGAATCATTGAATAAATCAACCAATCACTGATATTCAATCACATACAACTAAAAGCATCATAAATACTCAAACAACCCATATTTACATGAAGACTTCATTGACGGACAATAGAAACACAACAATATTGTATAAACTAATCAGACATATTCTTTAGCAGAAACCCTATTTTTCATACATGCTTTCCATAAAAAATTCCACGTATATATGCTCTTATTCATAATTAAACCCGTGTACAAATCTCAACATACTTAAAAAAAAAAACGTTGTTTGGAAGAACCGAACCCGCATGTGTACGTGCTTTACCTGTGTCGAACTCGAATACAAATCTGTAACTAATCATATGAAACACTTCAAAACTTCAGACATAACCAAATCATAACATTCACTGTAATAAACATGTGCTAAGCCACAAATCTAAACAACCCATAAACATATCATGCAATACATAGACATTTAAGGTCTATTGAGCCTGACCCATCATTGTATTCATGGGTGCATAATTATTTTAGATTAATCAATCAACTATATTCCATAACACGTAAATATACTTCAGATTTAAGTATTCATTAATGACCCCCACTCATGCACCCATTAACACTTTTATATTCACCTCCTTATATATCTTTAGCCTTAGCCAATACCATGTGTCAAAGCCACACTATTACTGGTGGTAATATTTGACGGGATCAAATAGTTGTTACGTCACTCAATATTGTGGGCTAATACCATGGTAAAGACAATTGGTATTTAGAGAATCATAGTGTGTCGAATGTACATGCCTTGTCTTTTTCATATTCGCGTATGTACACGAATTTGCTTCACCGAACCTACATATACACGACTTCCCTTCATCAAACCTACATATGTACACAAATTTGCTTCACATAACCTACATATACAAAACTTCCCTTCATCAAACATGCATATGTACATGGATTTGCTTCACAGAACCTATGTATATTTCTTTAAATGTTCACCTTTATAATTCTCCTGACTCTGACCTACAAACCTCTATCCCATCATTTTGTCACTATGTTCCATCACTCTTTCACCTTTGAAATGACCTTTGTACTAATCATATCAACACATACTTATCATTCTACTAGTGGATTTCCATCAAGGACAACACATACATCATAATTCCAACAATCTTCCCCTTTGGAATTGATGGAAACCACGTTGGTGTTTAATCACCACCACCTATAGAAACCTGAAAGACACATCAATGTAAGCATCAATAAAACACCAAGTTACTCTCCTCCTTTGACATCAATAGAGAAGGGCAGATCAATGTTGAAACAAGGCATATTTTTCCTTATAGTGACATGAGCACTGAAGATCTGATGTCCACTATATATTGACCATGATCTCCCTGAGTACATGTTGAGTCATCTGAAATATTTTCAATTAATCACATGACTCTATGATTCAAGTGAGTATGACCTTTCCTATCACCAAGGACTCATACTTACATCAATTCACCCAACCAAGTGGTGTTACATATTTGAATCGATCACCCAACCAAGTGGGATTACATAACATCATCTTCCCATCATGGGATTATATATAGAGATGACTTGAAATTAATAGTCCATACATGAATAAACATGAAAATTATTACATCATATGTCTCTACACGACCTTTACATCAAAACACATATGATATTCATAACTAAGACCAAAATACCTCAATAGTGAGAGATCATCAAACATAATTCAACAACCATAAGTATAGCATCATGACATGATTTAAGGAAATGAGGTATCATCCATGATAGCAGAAAAATCATGAAGTAACCATAGAAAGGTATATATGCATCATTAACAAAATACATGACAGCAACATCTTAAACATAATGCCAACAATGAATTAAAACCAGCAAGGCTAATGCTCCCCGTAAAATTGTGCTACCTGATCACTATCAAGTCTGACCACATCAACTCATATATCAAAACATATTCATTAATCAGAAAAACACAAGTGTGATATAGCATCATTATTCAATACCACATCAACAAACTGTAACCATCAACATCAGAAAAATAAAGCCAAACAACAAATTTTTGAATCATATCAGAGTCTATTCTTGAGTCCGTCCCATTGTTTCTTTATCAGAGAAAACTATACGTGACTGTCTATATAGGAAATTAGGTTCATACGCAACTGTATTTCATAAAATACGCATACATAAAGTGAAATTCTGAAATTTCACAGCTTCAGATCCCGATGAGATTGTTCAGTTTGTACCTATATTTTGTTATCATATATTTCTCCGGAATTAAAAAACTAACCAAAATTAACAAACTAACCAGACTTAAAAAATAACCATGGGAATCATCACATATTTCTCCCCCTATGATGATACATTACCGACCCTGATAATATATCTCACATCACTCCTACAATCACTAGTAGAAGTAAGCTTTTAGAAACAGATAACTATCATAGTGTCAATATTCCCTACGTTTCTGACCGGTGTTCCTTATTTCGCCATATTTTCTTGAAATTTCTCATTATGTGTTGCAACGTATCCAATCTCCTGGTTCTGTTCATCTTACTTTTCCTACAATCAGTGGCCTTATGCCCAAAAGAGTTGCAAGAGAAAC
Organism: Pinus albicaulis; assembly: GCA_034641835.2. Classification (NCBI taxonomy): domain Eukaryota; kingdom Viridiplantae; phylum Streptophyta; class Pinopsida; order Pinales; family Pinaceae; genus Pinus; species Pinus albicaulis. The sequence goes on from CM076575.1 coordinate 915,351,741, forward strand.
AAAATCTATGAAACCATCTTTTCTGCCTTGATCTAGGAGATTCTTTAATAAAAGGATCCTTCTCTTCTAGGGCATCTATGAAATTTTCATCAGATTCATTAATACTAGGTGCCATAAGTACTTGAAGATCTTGATCAGACTCTCTATCTTCTCCAATTAATAAACCATCACTATCTTCATTTGTATAATATTTTCTCCTGTTTTCAAATTGTTTCCCTTTTTCATGATTTTCTTTATAAGAACACTTAGCAACATAATGACCAAGTCTACCACAATAAAAACACTTGAAGGGAAGCTTACCTCTGAACCTTCCAGTACCTGGTTGGAGTTTCCTCACAAAATTTGCCTCTTCTTTTGATATATAACTTGATTCCTTGAGAACTTCCTTTTATTTTCCTTTTTAACTTTCTTTAAATGCAGCTTCTCTATTATCTTGAGGACCTCCTTTTCTCATTTCAAAAGTTTTTAAAATCTTATGGAGTTGTACAATAGTAAGTTTTTGAAAATCATACTTTTGTTCAATGGAAGACACTTTTGACTCCAATTTTGGAGTTAGAGATATCAATATTTTCTCTACTAATGTTGAGTCTTTTATATATTCACCCATATTTCTCAAAGAATTCACAATCTCATCTACTCTTAGGAAGAAACTTGCAATAATTTCATCATTATGCATTTTGAGAGTTTCATATTGAATTCTAAGAGTTTGAATGTTAGCACTTTTTACTTTTTCATCGCCTTCATAGCTCTGGATGATCTTGTCCCATATATCCTTCGCTGAATTTAGCTGCATGACTTTGAAAAATTACGATTCGGTTAGGCTTCCCAACAAGCCATTGAAAACTTTTGCATTAGTTCCATATCTCTACTTTCTTGTTGCATCTGTAGGAACGGCTGCTCGATATTGATAACCTCCTTCTACGATTACTCATACATCTGCTCCAAGACTTTGTAGATAATCTCTTGCTTGTATCTTCCAGAAGATTAGATTAATTACATTGAACAATGGTGGCCTGATAGTAAATACTACTTTGATACTTCCCATTGTGACAGATCTCCTTCAAGCGATCAAGCTTCTTCAGAAGGACCTAATATGATACCAATTGTTGGGGAAAATACTCAAAGGGGGAGGGGGGGGGCTGGGGGGGTGAATCAGTGTTTTAAAAATTCAATTAAACTTTTACATTTCATATTCTCATTTCTGTACTCGTCTTGAATGAAGAAAACTAGTGTATGCATGCAGGTGTTATTCAGAAAACTAGCGTAGATCCAGTAGACTTATATATCAGTTAATTATTCAATAGTTTATCTCAAAACAGTGTATCGGTGATTCATCATATATTTAATAAGTAGTAGACATGTGCAGTAGGAACATAATAAATCATCACACATAAGAAACACACATGAACACCAGGATTTAAGGTGGAAACCCAATATGGGAGAAAACCATCGTTTTTATTGTGTATGTCTTCAATATTTATTATATATAAAACTCCTTACGATATTGTACTGGTGTAGACTAATACTAGCACGCAGGCACCCACCTGGAGAAATCTACAACCTTCACTCATTCTCTAGCTCCTACCCCCTGATCTTGTTTACAACACCCACTTGAATGGAGCTACGCCCCCCTGATCTCGTTTACTAGACCCACTGGAAGGAAGATACGACCCCTTGATCTAATTTACCAACACACACTGGAAGGGAGCTACGACCCCCTCACTAAAGGCTCCAACCCTCAGCTCCACCATGGACTGCGTTTCATAAATTTTCTCACTGGATCCACCTACTTCAACACATCACAACTTGTAGGCCACTTTTCGACATATTTTTAGGTTGGACCCACTAACATCATTTAATCCCAATACCATTATCCAAAACTAAAAATTATCAATGAACCAAATCATTCAACCAATGAATCATTGAATCAATGAACCAATCATTAAAATTCAATCACATACAACTATCAACATCATCAATACTCAAACAACCCATATCTACATGAATACTTCATTGAAAAACAAAAAAAATAAAACAATATTATATAAACTGATTAGACATATTCTTCAGCAGAAACCTTAGTTTTCATACGTGCTTCCCATAAAAATTTCCATGTGTATACATGCTTATTCAAAATTAAACCCGCATACATATCTCAACATATTTCAAAAAGCATGCGCTACTAAGAAAAACCGAACCCGTGTGTGTATGCACTTTACTTGTGTCAAACTCGCGTACAAATTTGCAGCTAATTCATGACTGAGTAACAATTCAAAAATTCATGCATAACTAGATCATAACATTATATATAATAAACATTCGCTAAGCGACATATCTAAAAAACCCATAAATAGATCATGCAATACATAGTCATTTCAGGTATATTGATCTTAACGTTCAATATAATAAACATGTGCTAAGCCAAATATCTAAACAACCCATAAACAGATCATGCAATACATATTCATTTCATATCTATTGAGCCTAATCCATCACTATATTCATGGGTGCATAATTATTTCATATCAATCAATCAATTATAGCCCATACCATGCAAATATACTTCACATTGAAGTATTCATTAATCGCCCTCACTCATGCACCCCTTAACACTTTGGTCTTCACATCCTTATATAGCTTGAGCCTTAGCCAATACCATGTGTCAAAACCACACTAGTGCTGGTGGTAATCTTTGATGAGATGAAATAGTCGTTATGTCACTCAATATTGTGGGCTAATACCATGGTAAAGACCCTTGTTATCTAGAGAATCATAGTGTTCCAAATGTACATGCCTTTCCTTTTTCATATCCTAGTGTGTGCGGGACTTCTCTTCACCAAACCTACGTATACACGACTTCCCTTCATCAAACCTACGTGTGTACATGACTTTGTTTCACAGAACCTATATATACATGACTTCCCTTCATCAAACCTACATATGTACATGAATTTGATTCACATAACCTACATATATTTCTTCCAATGTTCACCATTATAATTCTCATGTCTCTTACCTGCAAACCTTTGTCCCTTCATTCTGCCACTTTGTTCCATCACTTTGTCACCTTTGAACTGACCTGTGTACTCATTCTATCAACACATACTTATCCTGCTACAAGTGGGTTGCCATCAAGGACAACACATAGATAATAATGCCAACACTCAGGTGCTACATGACCTCTAAGAACTACCCAACCCCTCTAGGTGCCCAACCCCTAAGTTAACCTTATTTTTCACTAAGCTAGAGTCTCATTAGCTCCCTTGCCAAGGCATGCAAGAAATTTTAAGCCTCCATTAACTCTCATAGGCTTTCTTCCAAGCAACTGTAGACTTTTCTTCTCATTTTTATGCCAGCAAACTTGAATTCTGAGCCACTTTTTTCGGGGCTAGAACTCGAGCCTTTACCCAGAACTTATTGAAACTACCATAAATGATGAATAACATAGAAACAAAGCATCTAAGACAAAAATTGAACCATGAATTGACCTAACGCACCCCAATCGGGACTGACATTCCATCAAACACATGGTAAACATGCAACCTACAGGTCATGAATGCATATCTGAGCATAAGGAACTGAAACTTATCTGAGGTTTATCAAGAAGGATCAATGCCTTCTCACAATAGCTATTGTAACACAAATTAGGTCATGCATTCACTACCCATACACTCATCAATAAAATTGCGATAAGATCCATACTTATATTTTTCATATAACCATGCTTATAACCAACATATAACCAGATAAATAACAATGATATAACCATAATTAAAGCCACATAATAAAAAGTATAATTATTCATCAAAGAGAAGAGAAACTTAGCTCTTATTAACCAATGAAAAATCCAACCAAGCGAGGGACATTCACGTACCACTCGACCATAGATTTAGCTAAAACAAATATTTCTTTCAGCCAATCACCCCCCCTACCATATTCAAAGCATGAATGTGGGATCTCATGGGATAAATCAATCCATAAACAACCAAGGGAATCTATAGCTTAAACCACGCCCACCCTCACCATACCTCGATCTAACCTAAACTAGTTTTGAGATCACAAAACCAAACGGAGCTTGGATGCCTCATAATTCTTTCACCATCCCTTGAGGAATTTTCCTATGTCCACCCACCTTTTGAGGGCTTTATAGAGAAAACCATCTCCACCCCCAACCCTTTGGATTTTCCTGAGACCACCTCACCCAAATCCAAAACCTTCCAGAAATCAAAAGCTCAACTGAGAAAGAATCCCATCACACCATGCCTATTTGGAAATGGCAATGAAAGGATGAAACCACTGTAAAAACCCAGCAAAATCCATGCCACCTGTTGGCAGTGGAATCTGCACTTATACTGTAGCAAGCACCTGACCAGACACATCTTAAACTCTAAGGAAATTTTAATGTTTTTTTTTTATGGGATTGGAAGATGGTATAAACTTTGATCCACTGAAGAGATATTTCGGTTAGATCCACAGTTCTACTAAAGAGGGTATTGTAACTTGATGTTGTAGCAAGGTGCAAGTTTGTAGTCTATGATGAGAAGAAATTGAAAGATGAGAGAAAAATCAATAGGTTTGTAAAACATAAATCTACTAATTTAGTATAAATTCAAAAAATTAGTAGTTTGACAATATTCCATTGAGAAAAAGCTATTTCTGGTCTAACAAGATTCTCACTGAAATATCATGAAGAATAAATATCATGAGTGATGATCTTCCACTGTTATAAAATATATTTTATCAGGAATGCTCACTGTGTGAGACTAAAAAAAACTAATAAAACACATAACATGCTTAAGAGACTAATAGAAACACATAACAGTATGATGGTTTTCAAACTGGAACTGGAAGAAATCAGATATGGAAACACAAATAAAGTAGACAATACACACAACAAATTGGTAATAATTCCTCAATAGTATCATTCCATTTCATTCACAAAAAAAATTACATTTCATATAAGTCAAAATTAAATAACCACCAACGAACCCTGACTTCATATCAATTTGGCATATATATACAAAATATGGTATTTTTCTCTTCCACAAAAAAAGGTAAATCTATTTCAAAAGTCATTACAACCTCATGCAAGAAGTGAGGCTTATCCCTTAATCTTAATTACAAAGTGCTACATTAAAAAAAAAAAAAAAATTAAGGCTGACAATTTGAAGTGTTTTGTATGATGTGGCAGTTTTATTGGAAGACTCCTCCTGTGTTATGGTGCAACCAACTCCATAAAAACTGAAAAAAATAGTAAAATAGTGTGTGTCTATTCCTTTAATGCTTCCCAGTGCTTGGTAAAGATGTGTTGGTACTGAGAGTAGTGGTAGAAAACTATTTTAGATAAATTATGCCACTGTTCTATTGTTCCTTTCCCTTTTTTGGTTGAAGACCCTTTGTAATGGTGGAAAAACCTGAAACTTTTGGATAGAATGATGGAGGTTCATCTTATGAGGAATTACAAATAAAATCCTTCGAAACATATTTAATTAATAGAGGAGACATGGAGCGAATAAATGATAAGTGAGGGCAGGGTGGTGATGTGGCGAAGAGGTGGGGTCGATCGCAGATCGCGCATCAGAAGCTTTATTATGAAATGTGGGAAGTTAAATGTTGAAAATGGCAAAGTACGATGTGCGATGAGGGTGGAGGTGACGTGGCAGAGAAATGGGACCGATCGCAAATCCTGCATTGGAAGTTTTATAAACATACATACACGTGCAATCAACAATGTTTATCGCAATTTCTCCCAAACAATATGTATTCATGTGGAATTGTGTTTCTTGGGCCCCACAACCAGTTGACCAATAGCAAGCAATCACAAATCGGCCACCCGCAAATTTAACTTTACACTGATAATGACTAAACCATAAACTCTGTGATTTGTGAAATCGAGCTGGTGCATTATGCCAACACGTCCCTCGCCTCATCGCATCGCAAATCGCTTAACATACCATGTGAAGCCTTAACAATAAAATTTTAAAACTGTGATTTTCAAAATCGCTCCATATGCACTTTAATCTCCATTATTGATCTGCGCCTAGATCTGACGGTCTTCCTTGCTTTCCCCTTAGCCTCATCGCATCGTAAATATCTTAACATACCATGCGATTTGACTTAACAATAAAACTTAAAAACTGTGCTTTGCAAAGTTGCCCCATGTGCACTTTAATCTTAGTCATCGGTCTGCTCTCCTTTGGATCTGCGATTAGATCATGGGTTCTCGTTCTTTTTGCATGTGGTTCTTCCCCGTTGCTTCATTCCTTAGTTTATTTCCAGGCCAGCTTCCTTTAAATATTATCTGCTGCTCTTCTCTGGATCTCCCACTTTGCTGGTTAAGTTGTTTTCTTCCAGCTACGCTTTGATTTTAAAGAACTCTGGTTGCCACAAAGCCTTAATTTTCTTGCTTCGAAAATTGATTACCTGTTTACCCGTAACCTCTTTTCTGAGATAACCAAAATCTCAGTGAAATAGCTGCACTTTTCACTGTGTGGAATATATGACTTCCATTTATGAGAAATAGCTACCTTTTACTGTATTATTGTTTTGACAATGAATTTGCAACAAAGGTAGTTATTATTCCAGACTAGATGACTGCAATTTTATTACCCAAACATCAACTGACCTTCAACACTAACATAAGCCAAAACAAATATTTTAACTTATTTTGTGACTCTAAAACACTATGAAACTTATTCACTTAAAAGCACCTTGATGTTGGGACTTTTTAACTTTTATTAGAAATGAATAAAACTTTGAACATGGACTAGGACACAATAAAAATTTGAAAACAGTAATACAATGGCGATTACACCATTAAAATTTTCACTGCTAACAATGTCTCCTATTGGGGATGAAGTCCTCCATGTGAGGCTTCAAGGACTGTAGACTCAGTGCCTCAAAAACTCTTGAAACTTATAAGACCTCTTAAAAATAGAGACTAGGATTGACCATTGACATACTGGACTAAAGACTGACCATATATATAGACATAAGTACCATTGGGCATGGAGTTTATTGACACATCACACCAAATATTTACAATGGAGTGACTCAACTGACTTAACAAATAAAGAACCTTTTAAGAAAATTACCATTGACTGGGCCTCCAGTTAGCTAATCATCATCTAGGTGTTTGAGAAGAAAAGTATTATTCTCCAAAACTTTAGCAATTCTAAATGGTCCAAAGCATATATTGTCGAACTTACCATGGTTTCCATGGTCTTCTCTCCTAGCATCCCAACGCAGCACCAAATCATTCTCCAGAAACAACTGTTGATTTTCTCTTTTATCAAAAACATATTTGACTTTAGCCTGATACTTCTAAACTTTTCTTGGCAATGATTCTTTTATTTGGTGTGCCTCTATCAACTGTAGCATTCTCCTTTGGACTGGGTTTTCATGATCAAATTCATCCTGTAAGAAATTCATCACAGGAAGGGCTAATTTCAAAGGCATTACAACATCTGTATGATATACAAGCTGAAATGGAGACACTCCAATTTATTTTTTACCACTTACTCTATCTACCCACAGAGCATGTATCAGTTGAGTGTCTTAATTCCACTTATTTTCAGGAAACATTTTCTTAATAATCCTTACCAGAATTTTATCACTGAATTTTTTTTTACATCTTAGCAGACTTAAAGGCCATTGCATTATCAGTTACTAATTTATGTGGACAACCAAATATTGACATAATATTTCCAACAGAAATTTAATAATTACTGTATCAGTAACATTTCTGGTTGATACAGCTTCAATCCATTTAGTGAAATCATCTATAGTTGTAAGAATCCATCTATGTTGTCCTAATGAAGGTGGATGAATTTCACCGATGAATTCTAGCCCCCTCTACTGGAAAGGAACATTTGCTGAAATAGGAATGAGAGGTAATGGTAGAAATTTTTGTTTACCAACAAATTTCTGACAGTCGACACAACTCCTGAATTTGGAAAAGACATCAGAGAAAAGAGTTGGCCAATAATAGCCAACTCTTAAGTTTTTATTTGCAATGACTCTCCAATATAAATTCCCTCCGCATACTCCTACATTTATCTCTGTCATAATCTCCAGGGATTATTCTTCATCTACACATCTTAACAAGACTCCAACATGATATTTCTAGTAAAGATGGTCTTCCAAAATGCAATACTTCACAGCTCTCAATTTAAAATCTCTCCTTTTAGAATTCTCCATTTCAGGTGGACAATTGAAATTTAATAAGTAAACTATATACTTGTACCAATCTGAATTTAATATTTTAGAACAATTAGCAATACCTTCTCCATCTTCTCCTTCAACTGCCTCTACATTCAAATTTAAAGCTTCGTAGTTATATCAACCATCAAGTGAGCCAAGCCATGACCCTTTATCAATTTACTTGGTTTGATTTCAACATCGAATCTTGGTCAGCCATCTTCCTCTCCTTCCATTTATATCTAGCTGCAGCAACACATCTTTAACAGTTATATAAAGAACAAAAGTAGTTATTTTTTAATGCAACACATAAAATCAAAAAGACTTCAAAACCTTAACTAGTGCATATGCTTGTTTTTCAGTCAAGTTGTACCTTAATTAAACATCCCTTAAAGCATGATTGAAAATTTAAATTGGTTGCTCCAAACCCTCCTTGTTCTTCTGTAGTAAGACATCTGCAATTGTTTCTTCTGAAGCATATGAAAAAATCAAAAAATCATTTTCAAAATCAGGACTAATCAAAACTGGTGCTTCACTCAAGTCGGACTTAATTGTTGAAAAAGAATTATTTTCTTCATCTCGCCACTTAAATTCTGCATCTTTTTTCAGCAAAACATTTATATGTTTGATCAGTTCTGCAAAGTTAGGAACAAAATGCCTCATAAAATTGATTTTCCCTAAAAATGACCACAATTCTTTCTTATTTCTTGGCAAACCAATCTTCTGAATAGCTTCTACTCTTCTCGGATCAGTAAAGATGGCACTTTCTGTTACAATGTCCCAATAACTTACCTTCTTGGACAGCAAAAGACGATTTTTTGGGGTTTAATGACAAACAAAACTTTCTGCATTTTTCAAAAACTTGCTTCAGATCTTTCAAGTGGTCTTCATCAAATTTTGTATATATTGTGATGTCATCCAAATAGATGACCACAAATCTATCCTTTTCTCCCGCAAAGGAAATATCCATTGCCCTTTGAAAGGTTGCACCTGCATTCATCAAACCAAATGGAATTTTTTTGTACATGAATGTGCCCTAGGGTGTGGTAAATGCTCTCTTTTCTTTGTCTTGCCTGTCAACTGAAATATGATTATAGGCTGAAAAGCCATCAATCATTGACAGTCTTTTGGATCCTACAACCTTCTGCAAGATATAATCCCTCTTGGGAAATGGATAGTTATCTCTAAAGGAGCACTAGTTCAGATTGCGAAAATCAACACAAATCCTTATTTCTCCATTCTTTTTCCGGATTGGGACTATTAGCTACCCAATTAGAAAATCTCAAAGGCAGAATAATCTTTTCCTCCCATAATTTTTTTATTTCTTTCTCAATGATTGGAAGTAGCATGGGATTGATGTGTCTGATTTTTTGTGCTACATGCTTTGCATTTGTTTTCATAGGGGTCTCATGTTCCATTATGATATTATCATAAGTTTTCAACTCACTATAAGACCATGCAAAAATATCAGCAAATTCCTTCAGCATTTTGATATATTTTGTTATGGTTTCCATAGGAAAGAATTTGGACACTTTGACTAATCTTGGCTGATCTTAGGTACCAATGTTACACTCTATTGTACTCTCTCCATCAACCTTGATTTCAAGCTTGAGAAAAACATCATTATTATCAAACCATCTTTCTAAAGAAACCAAACCCTTAGGAATAAAGTTACTTTTCATATCTATAATGTTTTTCCCACCCATAGTTTTCTTAAAAGGGTTACTGTTTTGGTTTTCAACAATTTCCTTCTCATCATCAATTTGTATGTCTGCAAACTCTTCTACAGAATCCAAAAATTTATGAATCTCCATGTCATCTTCAAATACTTGTCAGTGCTTGATGTTATCAGGAATTGAAGGCATTTTTTTATTTGAACATCATAGACTGCCTTGACATCTAGAGGAACTTTGAAATTACTAGCAACAATAGCTAGTGAATCAACAATTTGATTTTCTTCTCTAGTGAAAATTTTATATTAAATGTTGAAAAGTAATGTTCAATCAAATCCCATACTTCATTCCTATAATTCTTCAATTTTGAATTTTTCACTTGGTAATTATTTCTCACCTACTTAATCACCAACTCTGAATCACCAAAGGCAATTAGCTGTTCTTCTCCCAAATATTTCACTGCCTTCATACCTAGCACTAGTGCTTCATACTCAGTAGTGTTGTTAGTGGTAGAAAATTGCATTTTGTATGATATGGTTACCTTCTTCTGAGTAGGAGAAATGAGGACTACACCGGATCCTCATCCTTCTCTTGAAGAAGATTTGTCAAAGTACAATTTCCAGATCTGTCCTCCTTCTGAATGTTGCACATTTGCACCTTGAAAATGTTGTTTTTCACTTAATTCAGGCTGGAAATCATTATCATCAACAACAAGGTGCAAAATTGATGACCCCAATTCTTTTTCTTCAACATATATGGGATGGTTTGATGGATTGTGCTGATCACTAATGATGTAGGCCATTTCAGTTTCCCTATACAACCTTCTGAATTCCCCTCCAAATGCTAGGATGGTAGCATATGACATGTCCATCTAAAGGGTACCTACCAATTTCTTAGACCAAGATCTGGAAAGTAACATCCAAAATAAGAAGGAATGTCAGCAACCACAATTTCCATCACTAATCTCTTCATAGGAAGTTGCGTAAGGGAAACAACCAAATCCTTAATCACTCCTAGACACTTGAATTTTTTGGAGTCAAAGTTGTAAAGTTCATGGTATTTATTGGTGATCTCTAATCCCAATTCATCCATTACTTTATTTGGCATGAGATTGTGGGACGCTCAAGAATCTAATAGACAATTATGCAGCAATTTGTCATGTATATTGAGTGACAGGTAGAAAGGAGGTGAGTTATTATCATTTTGGTCTTGGGAATAACAACCTAGATAAATGGTAGGATGCTCATATTCAAGTTTGACTGAATCAAGGGCGAGAGGAGGCTACAACAGACTCTTAAAAGACTCTTTATATGCTATATTTTTCAACAATTCTAGGAGTAGAATTGGAATTTTGATTTTATTCAATTTAGATTTGAAGTTGAAATAAATTGTAACTAATTCCTTATTTTCTGCAGTAATTTTAACAATTGGGGCAGAATTTTTAGGTGGAGGAACCTCATTTACCTTGGCATTCTATTTAGCAGCTTGTTTATTTGAATCTTATTTTTGTTGAGGCTGCTGAATAGGACCTTTTGAACTCAACAGGTAATTTCTGTTTTGAACTTCTTCTTGTTTTTTATCATTCTATGCATAAATTTGAGCATTCATATCATCAAAAAACAAATAAATTCTTGATCTATCTTCATAAACCTGTAATGTCAAACATGTTGACTGTGAAGTTTCTCCCACGTGGTTTATTTCTTCATTTTATTCCTCATTTCTTTGTTGTTCTTCTTCAGCAAAATTATTCAAAGGAAGCTGAACATTTTGATCATCAACATTTCCTTGGGCGTTGTAGGATTTTTTGAGGCTGAAAAGGCCTCTTGAAGGGAGCTTGGTTTCTATTAGCTTTGTTCTGATTGGCTCTAGCAACTAGTTTATTTTCTATCTCTAATTTTGACATCTTAGAGGAAAGTTCCTTTATCAAATTGGGAATTCGATCGATCTTTTTTTCGGATAAAAGAGATTTAGAAGAAGAAGGATTTTCTTCTTTCATATTCTTTTTGTCTTTTGCTACCTTTTCTTCCTCCATTTTTAATTTATTAGATGCCATGAGATTAGACTGCACTCCAATTGCAACCTATTGCATAGTTGTCAGTGTTTGTACTTTTTCATCCCTCAACCATAAGGCAAACTTAGAATCTAAATCATTTGCAAAATTTATCATAGTTATGGTTTCAGTGGGTTTAATCTCTTCAGGAATTTTCTGAAAAATCTTATTAAACCTCTTAGTAAAATCAGCTAAAGACTCATCTACCATTTTCTTCAGAGTTCCAAATTTTGTAAGATAATAAAAATAGTCTTTTCTATCACCCCAATGCTTCAAAAATATCTCTTCTAATTCATCAATTTCTATAATTGAATTTGGAGCCAAACTTCTAAACCATTTTCGAGCTTCACCATCCAAGCTCTAAACAAGGAGCCTTGACTAGACATCTTCATGTTCAATATTCTGATTGTCAGCTGCTGCAAAGAAAGCTATAAAAGTGCTGGCGAGAAACTCTTCTCCTTCCAAATTGTTTTGGAGAATGTTCCAAGTATTCCTTGGGAAAATACTTGCATGTTGAGGAGGAACAAATGCCTGTCTCTTTTATGTCTCTGCACATCTTAAGAGGCGGGTTGAGCCCTGTTTTGGTGATGCACGGTGGAGTGTAAAACAACGAAAATAGGAATTTTAAATTGAATTATGATTTTGATTTAGGATAGAGAAAAATTGGGGGTCTTGAGCTGATTTTTAGGCTTTGGAACTGAGAAGAGTGGGTTTTCAAAAAGATGAACAGAGGACGTCTTGACTTATTCTTCAGTAAAGGAATTATAATCTAAAGTTTTCTCTTGAGGGGATGGAGTTAATTCAGATTTATTTTGCTGAGCAAGGAAATCAGATAAGTTAAAGAGAAGACCTTCGGGTACAATATTTTCAAGTGGATGAGAAGAAGATGCCCCAATAGCTATATTTGGAGAGAAAGGAAAATATTCTTGATAAGGAGTGACAAGAGACTGGCATTCAGGACGAGTCTGAAGGAAATTTAAAATAGTCTTGAAGTCTTCTTCAGTCAAAATATCCCTATCAAGAAGTGGTGCAATAGCCAATACTTGTTCTAATTCCCCTTCAGTCAGCAGAAACTGTTACACAACATTTTTTCACCATCCCTGCAATCCCTCGCCCCGCATATTGGAGGGTCTTTCCTATGACCTGTGAGCAGTGTCATGTTCTGAAAACACCTTCTTTGCACCCTTCTGCACAAGGACATGATTCCTCCTGTTGAAAATTTCCTCAAAAAGCACTAAAAAACCTATGTTTTGTCATTGGCGCGGGTAGCCAGTTCACCCCTCACGCCAATGGGGAAGATTTTCACTAGAGCCCATGGCAACTGGCACTCTTTCTCTTTTTTGTGCCCATGCTAGCCTTTTTGGGAATGTTTTTTAACAAATTAGAGGCAGAAGTTTACTTTAACCACCTCAGGAATGACCCATTGCAAGTGGTTAAACTCGATAAGCCACGAATCTCTTCTTTTAGGAAATGGTTGATGGAACATTATTTGAAGATAGGACTCCCCCCATGATTATAGGGATCCTAACCTCTCCTTCTCCCTCTACACAAACAATCCTTCTCCCTTTACAAAAGCTAGTTGAACATATAGCCAAGAAGCTGAACTTGGAGAAGAGATATTATAGCTGAGTAATCGCTATAGAGAAGGTTGAACCAAGGAGGATCTCGTAGAGAGAGTCCCGTCTGAATTTTTGACGAGCTTTGTGAGACATGCTCCACTGGAACCCTGCTAGAGGAGATTGCAACTTCAAAGCCCGGTTGTACTCTTCCTTCTTTAAATTAATATACTCGACTATGGTATTGATTCCATCTCTGTGTTATGTTTATTTGACGCATTTTATTTAGTATTCTTCGACTGGCTGCTATTTGGGAATGTGAAATAGTGTGTTGTGTATCGTCTTCGTTTCTTGTGTATGTGCAGGTATCCGAGTGTGAGAATGAGCGAATTGTGATCTGTTGAATTAGGAGTGAGAGGTAGCCATTCTCCCAGACGATACAATAGCGCAGGACCTACGGTAAGTGATCTACCAAGACTTTGTCCATTCTTAACTAGGAATTGATGTCATAGTGTGTCTCATTTGTGGCTAGACCCACTCTAGGGCTAGTGGGATCGCCTCTATCCGTAGAGGGGATTTACCTCACCAAAAAATTGGCGACTCTGCTGGGGATCAGTGTGAATTTGTCTTCCGCCCATTAGGTCTTCTTCTTGGTATTTTTTTTCTTAGCTTGCCTTTTCTGGTTGTTTTGCTGAGTCTTAGACCCCTGTTCAGCCCTAGAGGATCAGATCTGACCTCTGTTTTTCCAAAATTTTCTTTTTTCTAAGGGTGGCTTGATTGGCGCAGTTTCTAGTCTGACAGTCACGCCCGCTAGGGCTTGTTGCCAGTTCATCACCCATGCCATCCCTTGTCTGGCACGGATTACAGCCATACAATCTCGCCATTTCCTGTAGGTGTTAGGGTTTTGCCCTGTTTTGGAGTTTTTGGTCAGTATTTGTTTTTTTGGGTGTTTTCCTGACTTGATTTGAGTGTGTTGGGATTCTTTGTGACTGTGAACAACCTCCTCCCTTCGGTTTTTTTCCCTTTTCTTGTCAGCATCGTAGCCCTATGGTTTTTTAGTGCTTTGGTATGCTGAGCCTCTTGTAGGAGCTTTGATCTTTTGTTTCGCAACCACTTTCATTATTTTCTTGATTGAATTCAGCTCCCTAGATTTGTTTTGAGTGATTTCATTTGATGGAATGAGTCTTGCCTCTTTCATTTGATTTTGGTCACTCCAAGCATAGCTCACATTGCTTGTATGGGTCTGTTTCAACATATTTCTTCGATTTGAGAGATTGCAACATTGGTTTGAGTTTTTGTTTTGTTTGATTTTGAGTTGATCAAAAGGTTTTGTTTCAACTCTCGCTTTGAAATTATTTAACTAGTGTGAAGGTTTATTTTTCATGTATTTTAGTGCACTGTTTGCTCTATTGCATTGAAAAATTGAAAGAAAAATATTTTTTCTTGCATTCTTGTTTGCATTGTGGAATTGGAAAATCTTTCGCATAACTAGCATTGGGCATTCTAGGAAATATTTATAATTTTCATTAGCTTGTATTAGGTAATGTAGTGGATGCTTCTGCGTGTTCTCATCATTTGCTATCGCTTGAAAAAATCTTAACTTTATCATAGATATCTCTTCATCGAACGAAATGGTATTTTATGGAATGTAGCTTGCATTTAGGGATTCGTGACATTCAACATTAGATAGGACCTTGGAATTGAAACATAAATAAAAGATAAAATTAAAATTTATTCAATTAACCTAAGGCAACATTGAAACCTAACCGAATATTTAGTGGTCTAAGTTAGAGATGTGTTTCGACGTCTTTAAACCTAGCAGCTGTCACCCGCCATCTGGCTTCAAACAACGCTAGTACGGATTTGTGCTCCCCATACCATCGAGTATATAAGGGGAGACACCTTTAGGTTGCAATCCTTTTATCCGTAGGAAGCCGAGTATGCCACCTTGTAACTATGATACATCGAACACAGCATTCGGGGAGACTACCTACATGTACGTCAAGTCCTTGGTTGATTTTTTTTTTCATTTTATAACCAAGGTGTATATGGTAGTTCACGGGGACCTGGTACAAACTTTTACCTAGACTACCTGAGCAGTCATTTTTTATCTTTACTGACTCCATAAATTTGAAAATATCATCGAGCACTTGTCCTTTCGCACTCATTTCAAAATGAAAGAGACTAGAGTCATCTTTGACTATTTCTTGACTCTTAAAACATGAAACATCGAATGTTTGGTTTCAATATGGTAAAATAAACTACCTACGATTACACGCCCTTTAAAGTTTGATTACTTGGCCTGTCTTTGTTTGCCTTGTTTTTGAGCCAAGAGTCTTCCTTTTTGATATTTTTCCCTTTTTTTGTGTGCTACAGTCATAGTGGTGAAACCATCGGTTTCGTCTACTGGTAGTCCTTACATGGATGATTCATCTGAAACTTCACATACTTCTAGGTCTGTCGAGCTTGAGCAGCCTGTCATCCCGTCAGACTACCCCTTTGGAGAACCAGTTGAGTTCCATTGGCCTCTTTCCAACGCTTGGTTTGGGTTTGGGGTCGGGGAGCATTTCCCCCCCCCTCACATCGGGATCACCATTTTTAGCTGTTATCATAGCTCCTAGCCCCCGTACTCTTTTGCAAGATCTTACAGTGGATTTAGACATGGACTCATCTGGTCCTAACGACAGTGAGGGAATTCCAGTTTCTGATGAATAATACCACCTTTTTCCAGAAGACATCCATCCAGACCCTGCTTAATCTTCACCATCGGTGTCGCTTCCAGCTGGATATAGGTCTTTGGGTCAGATTATAGCCAGTATTGCCTCCATGGCAACTTCAACCCTGTCAAGGGGGCCAGTTCTCCCATCATTAGGGATGTCACCGATGACACCTATCTCGTCAACGCCTTTTGTTATATCTATCCCCACTAGGCCTACTGTTTGTGTGGTTGCATCAGCACTAGTCGTCACCGCTCAGTCGTCAGGAGTTTCTGCTTCAGTAGAGATTTTGATTGCCATCGCAATCCCTGATGGCCTTTCTTTGGAGGAGTATCGGCTGGCTATTCAGCAACAGAGCTCCCAGACTAATCAGTCCTCTCAGGATCTCAATCTTCCTTATTTTTCTCATTATGGAGCATATGGTACCCAGATTTATTCACTTCCATTTCAATATGATGAGCATGACAACCCTATCTATTTTCCTGCTCTTGAGGCTTATCAGTACATTAACGGTTTTATACCTACCTTGCCTGTGCAACCTTCTAACCAACAAGGACAACCCTTTCAGGGACAACCTTCAGTTCAGCAAGGATATGCTTTCGGCCTGCAAGGACAACCCTTTTACGGACAACCTTCAGCCCAACAAGGGTATGCGTACGATCCACAAGGACAACCCTTATAGGGACAACCTTCGGTCCAGCAAGGATTGTTTTACAGCCCGCAAGGGCAGCGTTACAATCCTCAAGGTCGACCTTTACAAGCTCAGCCTTTGGTCCAACTAGGGCAACCTCAAGGACCAGCTGGGCAACCGACATATCAACTCGGACCTTTATATGGTCCTAGGGGGAAAATCCATTCATCTCAACCTTTGGTGCAACCACAACAGCCATATTTTCCGATTGGTCAAAATTTTGCATAGCCAAGGCCATCGTATGGTCCTGCCACAGGTCAACCTGGTTATCAGGCAAAACCTGGCCCACCACAATCGTCAGGCCAACCTGCTCAGCAGGGGCAACCTGGTGACCCTCATCAGTCAGATCAACCTATTCAACTAGGACAACCTGCACAGCCTATTAGCCCTGCTGAGTCACTGCTCTATTCTATGCCACAATCAAATCAACCTATGCGCCCAACCTATTAAGCTCAGCAGGGCCCCACTTATCAACAACTTGTTCGACCCCAAGGCGGTTATTTTCCTCAAGGTCAATATCGACCAGTTTACAACCCGCCTCAAGGTTCTGCTTATTACCCTCAACCGCCAGGCTATACTTATACTCTACAGAAAAATCCTTATGCTACCGAATCAGGACCCTTGTATACTCAGAATCAGTATCCTGGTTATCAACCCCCGTATCCTGGTCCGGCTTATACCCCCTATGGTCAGAATCCTCCGGGAAAAAACCAATGGGGGCAGAGTTATACTCAACCAGGATGGAATATGGGTACGAGTCCTTATCGAGGACTTGCTATGCCTTTTAATCCACAATTATCTTTTCTCGCCACATTGGAGTTACTGGATGTGTCCAAATTGACAAATGATCCCATTCTTCATAATCCATATTGGCCCATGGTTCCAACAAAGGTTCCTGGTGATTGTCCCAAGTTTGAGGGCAAGTCTAGAGAGGACCCCCAAGCACATGTCATGAAATACCATTTATGGTGTTCCTCCAATTCTTGGGTGGATGACTCTATATGACTTCATCTTTTCCAACGCACTCTTACCGGTGCTGCTACTAAGTGGTATATCAAACTACCTTGTGGTATCTTTCAATATTTCAACACTCTCGCTATGGAATTCTTGACTCATTTCTAGTTGCTGGTTCATTATGAAGCTGAGACTCATCTCCTAACATCCTTGAAACAGGACCGGGCTACCCATATCTCGGACCAAATTCATGAATGGAGACAGCATCATCGCCTGATCAAGTTTGAAATTCCTGATCAGCTTCTTACTCATTGGTTCACCACCTTTTTTGTCAATCAGATTGCAAAATACATCGCCATGGGGGCATGTGTAACTGAGGAACAAGCCATTTCTCCTGCCCAATACCTTGATTTAGTGTACTCTCAATTGGGCATTTTGTATGACATCTTGACTGAAGCTCCACGACCTGGGACCTCCAAAGCACCAGCTACCCCATCGGTCAACGGCATTATTGGTTCCGTATCTCAGACTTCATGCAAGTCTTCTAATGGGAAGCAGAAATGGAATTCTTCCAATACTTCTACTCCTCAGTCTACCCCGGATTCTGGTAAAACTTCAGAGGTCAACGTCGTTCAAGCCAATCCTACAGATAAGACTTCCAAGGGGAAAAAGAAGGGCAAAGGCAAGGCCAAAGCCGATGCCCCGCAACTAGAATCATCTAAACCTCGTGATGATGATGGTTCACAACGAAAGCTGAAGTATCCCTGTCTGATTTGTGAAGAGGATCACTACACTAAGGATTGTCCTCGACGATCTGAGGTTAGTCAACTACTCAAAGGCATTAAAGGAACTTCAGCGGTCCTTAAAGAACCTTTCCCATCTCAGTAGACCTAGATGGTCAATCAATCTGCACCATCTGCATCATTTGGCTCTCAAGTATTCATAATAAATGGTTCTGCACCTATTTCCATTGCTACTCGGTTGAAAGATTATGTTGGATCGCAACAGGCAGTTGGGAAAGAGATCGCCAATGGTCCTCCTCCCCCACCCGCCTCTGGTTCTCTTGAGATTGAAAGGCCCAATGCTGAACCCATTGTACGACCACCTTCTAAAGGTGTTCTCCAGAAATCTTCCTATAATCCTAACGCCTGTGCTGCTCAGAATTAAAATATTGTTGAGGATTTAGGACAGGCACCATCTGCGATGTCCGCGTTGGAAATCCTCTAGATTTTTCTGTCTCAACAGAAGGCGTTATTATCTGCGATCGCTGGTATCGATCCTGCTGATTCTAGTCTTCTCACTTTCGACTTAGAGAATCTCGTCCCCCGACTTCCGCACCAGATTGCACTTGTCATACAAGTCAGTTTTAATGGTATCAATATCTATAGGGCCATTGTGGACAAAGGTGCATCCACCTGTGTCATGTCATTTACTTGCGGGAACGCTATTCGCTCTCCAGTTCTCACTTCGTTACCCAATGCCCTTGAGGCATTTGATAGAAGGGAATTGAAACCCTTCGATGTTCTCTCTATCTTACTGATCACATTGCAAGGAAAGACAGTCAACGTTGAAGTAGAAGTCGTTGACGCTAAACTCAATTACAATCTTCTACTTGGTCGCAGTTGGACTCATGCCATGCTGTGCATTATCTCCACCCTCTTTTGACTTCTAAAGTTTCCTCACAAGGGAAAAATCATCACTGTCGATCAGTTTTCATTATTTACCTCATCTTCTGATAACAACGTGCCATGCGTGGATCAAATTTTGTCTCCCCCTGACAGTGTAGGGCCCGATCTCTTCAAAGACCCCGCTCTCATGGGTATTTTTCCCTTTCCACCACCAAAGACCGTTCAAGTAAATATGATCTCTCGGTCAGATGACCGATGGTTCGTCCCTTTTCCTAAACAGGTTGATTCAATTGGGGATTTGATTCCTCTTAGTCTAATCGAAATCAATTATTGTGAGCTTACAGCTACATCCGGTTCTCCCCCTTTTGAAGGTGCTCCTTTGAGCATGGCTCTTGACGTTTATTCTCAATCCCCCTGGCTCAACGATGCCAATTTGCAGGATCCTCTGAAAGAAGTGTTTCCATCCGATGAAGCTATTATGGAAACCATGTCTCTCGAAGATCTACCGTGGAGCGATGGGCATCATCATTCCTCGTTTATGCCCTGCCTCGCGGCGATGTCTGACTGTCTTGAGAGTTTTTCATCCTAAGTTCCTTCTCCGCCACTTCAAACGCCTATCTTGACTCGTGAAGTCTTTGCAGAAGGTAACTTGGGTAACATCACTCAAACAATGCCTATTGACATTTCCGTGAAACCGGAAATTGTCGAGAACATCCATGTGGGAGTGACTTGCTCTTCCGTGGAAGTCCAAGTGTACACTAGCCTCTTTCGCGAATTCCGTGATGTTTTTGCTTGGTATTACAAAGAGATGCCTGGTATTGATCCCAGTATTGTGGTGCATGAGATTCCCACCTACCTAAGTGTGAAGCCTGTGCGCCAACGTCTACATCCAGTGCATCCTTGGAAAGTCGTCGCCATAAAAGCTGAAGTTGAAAAACCTCTCAAAGCGAGTTTCATTTATCCGATTCCTTTGAAAAAATGGGTATCCAATATTGTTCCTATGCATAAGAAACAGGGAGCAATATGTGTCTGTGTTGATTACCATGATATTAATCGGGCCTATCCTAAAGATAACTATCCCACCCCTTTCATTGATCAAATCATTGACGATTGTGCAGGGAGTGAAATTTTTTCCCTTATGGATGGTTTTTCTAGCTATAATCAGATCAACATTCTCCCTTTCGATCAAAACAAGACCACTTTTATCTGTCCATGGGGAACATTCACGTATAAGAAACTCTCTTTTGGCTTGAAAAACGTCGGAGCTACGTTCTAGCATGCGATGTATTATGCCTTTCACGATATTCGTCATATTGTTCAACCATACCTGGATGACCTTTCGACTCATTCAGCTACGTGAAAAGACCACCCGAACCATCTCCGCCAGATATTTCTTCGTTGTAGACATTACAACATTCATCTCAATCCACATAAATGCGTCTTCTGCTTCGATTCTAGTAGACTTTTAGGATTTATCATGTCTAAAGATGGAATTCGCCTTGACCTGCTGAAGGTTGAGGCTATTGTTAATCTCCCCTCTCCATTTTCATTGCACCAGCTCCAGAATCTCCAAGGGAAAGCGAACTTCTTACATTGTTTTATCCCAAAATAAGCCGAAATAGCAAAAGGATTCACACGACTTTTAAAGTAGGACGTCCCTTTCTGTTGGGACGAGATTGGTCAGTAGTATTTTGATAGGCTTAAGACATTTCTCGTCAACACTCCCCTATTACGTCCTCCAAATTACCATCGTGATTTCACCCTTTATCTTGCTGCCACCTTCAGCACGATCGCCATGGTTTTGGTTCAAGATGATGATGACGGTAACGAGCATGTCGTTTACTACTTGTCTCAGAACCTTCTTGACCCTGAAATGCGTTATGCACATGTCGAGAAGTTAGCATTGGCTGTAGTCCAGGCCATCCAACATTTTTGTCACTACATCCTTTTACGCACGGTCACCGTGATTTCTGACTGTAACTCCATGACTTATATTCTATCTCGGCAGTTGCTGGGGGGAAAATACTCGAAGTGGATCGTTATCCTCCAAGAGTTTGATTTGGAGTTTACTACAGCCAAATGAAGAAATCACTTGTTTTTCTAATTTGATTTGTTCTCTCCCCACCAACTATGCTCCTTCTCAATCCGAGGATCAAATTCTAGACGAAACTCTTTTTCTGATTAGCACCCTCGATTCGTGGTACGGTGATATCATCATGTACCTCCAGACCTCTAATTTCAGGTCTGAGTTGACGAAGGATGTCTGATGCCACATTCGGCATCAGTCGCACCCCTATCGTATCGTCAGAGATACCCTTTATCGTGTTGGAGTCGATTCCGTGCTCTGCTGATGTCTGACCCTCGAGTAAGCTGAGAAAGTTTTAAATGAATGCCACAGTGGCGCCTGTGGTGGTCACATGTCTGGTTATGCCACCGCACAAAAGATCCTTCGTGTTGGCTATTTCTGGTCGTCTATCTTTAAATACTGCATTGTCGCAATACACAAATGTCATGCATGCCAGATATATCAACGCAAGATATGCGCACCACCAGTTCCTTTACATCCTGTCATTACCGTGGGTCCTTTTTCCAAATGGGGCATCTATTTTATGACGTGTAACCCTCATTTGGCCAAGGGGCATGCCTGTATTACCATTGCCGTCAATTATTTCACGAAATGGGCCGAAGCAATGCCTACACTGGTTGTGGATGGTAAGACAGTGGCACAATTCATTTTCAATCATGTTATTACTTGGTTTGGTGTTCCTCAGGCCATTGTCACTGATAATTTTTCTCATTTTCAGGATTATATGAAGGCGGAGCTGACATCTAAGTTAGGCCTACGTCACGATAGCTCAATGCCTTATTATCCTCAAGCTAATGGCCAAGTTGAAGCCATCAACAAATTCCTTGTTACAATGCTTCAATGAAAAATTGGCATCCATAAATCAAATTGGCATCTCATGTTGTTCTTATCTCTTTGGGCTTACCGAACGTCAATTAAGAGTGTGACCGGATTTACCCTGTTCCAGTTGGTATACGATCTGGAAGCCACTCTTCTGATTGAATGTGAAATCCCTTCACTCAAAATAGCTGTGGAATTACTGCCTGATACTTCACCTGAAGAATAGCATCTTCTCTACTTCGAGATATTGGATGAAACTCGTCGCTTGGTTGCCTTGGTCATCGAAGCACAGAAGAAGCGAGTCAAAGCCCATTTTGACCAAATAGTTTCCCCTCATTCTTTCATCGAAGGAGATCTCGTTCTCCTATACGACCAAGCTCATGACAAGCTGGGGGCAGGAAAATTCCAACCCATGTGGCATGGGCCCTACATCGTTAAACGTGTGTTACAAAATGGGGCTTATGAGCTTATTGATTATGAATGATATCCTTTATCGCAGCCCAGAAATGGGTTGTACCTTAAAAAGTATTATGCTTAAGTCATTCATGCAAGATATGTGTACATAGGTGATTTTTTAATTTTTTTGCATGTTTTGGTTTAATGTGCTTTGTGAGATTTTTCTGCTTATTGGGTCTTGTTTGTTGTGCAGATGTTTATTTCCCCTTATGTCGGTTTCGCGGATGGTGCTTCCCGTAATACCAAGAACTTGTCTTTGGTAGCCTGGGTAATTTACGATCTTGTTGGTGAGTTGATTAACTTACAAGGTATTTGTCTAGGACCAAATACAAACAATGTCGCTGAATATAGTGTTGTTTTGGAACTATTAACCGAGACAGTTAACCTTGGCATACACGCATTACTTGTGAAATTGGATTCGCAGCTTGTTGTTCTTCAATTTAGTGGTCATTATTCACTTCGAAACCCATGCATTTTGAGATTGTATTTGCGTATTCGTTTACTTGAAAGACATTTTGATTTCATTACATATCAACATATACCAAGACGAATGAATACATTAACAGATGCAATAGCTAACATGGTGCTAGATAGACATTTGTGCAATTTATAAAAAACATCATCATATGTATATAGACCCATGTGATAATATAGATGTATGTATATATATATATATATATATATATATATATATATATATATATATATATATATATATATATATATATATATATATATATTGATTGTTTATAAATATGTGCATCATAAAACCATATATGTGTCTGTTTTAATTACATCGTGAAACAACATGTCTCCAGTAATGAATCAAATAAAGCCTAAGTGCCTAATGAAAGCGTGTATGAGGTACTCATGATAGCACACGTCACACCATACAACCACCTCATCGAGCGATGGTTACGACTGGCACTCCTACGAATATTGCCTCATTAAACAGAGCGAGGTTTCTACTTGAGAGCATAGTCTAGGACCCAACGGGCGATCCCCTCCCTCCGAGTTATGTACTAGCTCCTCTTACCACCCTCCTGTGAGGATCGGGCAGGAGGAACTCCTCACCCGCAAACGACATGTTACTTACGGACTCTTTGGGGCGACATCTGCATACATATAAGAATAAGCTGTCAAAACATGCATATAGACAAAAATCACTAAAACTCATGAAAATAAAAAAAGAGTCTCACCTAACTCTTCATCCCAAATATCTCCCTCTGAGGAGCAGGGGAGAGTCTGTATCTCCGATGAAGTATGTGTGCATGGTAGGGCTAGTCCCTCCCACTAAAATCGGTTGTTATGAAATAATAAAAAAACTCTGGCCTCAGGACAATACAGTGGCCAGTTTCAAAGGGAGGCATCGGTGAGTCCCATGTAAAATCACCGAGTTTGTGGGTGGTGGCATTGGGACAATAACCTCTTGACAACGGAATATGGGTAATCATTCCAAGAAAGAATGATAGTAGATAAATCCGTACCCTAATACTTTTAGTTTGGTATTCTTGCATAGTGAGCACCGTTTGATGTTGGCAGTCATAGCCTCACGACCCAGTTGAAGATAGTCGGGTTCATGCACTCTGAGGCAAGAAGTAGTTGTGTCTTCATGGCTTCATGCGGTGCCTGCGATCTCACAGCCCGCATGATAGTGTGTAGAAATACTCTTAGTGCCAGATCAGTGATGGTTTAGATGTCCACTTTGCCACTCCCTGTTCCTTTTCGTGCCCCTCGGCACACCCTATCACTTACCATTCCCATGCTTTCACCGGAAGGATGAGTACCAGTCAAGATAGGGACTGCACCTCTACATGACAATCCTGTGATGAAATATACATCTGAAACTTCGAGTTCAAGCTCTTGATCTCGAAGTACAAAATTTTTCTGATCTTCGTCCCAAATGCTTATCAGATATTGAAGAAATTCGGGCTGAGCCCTGAGTCATGGTGTCAGGAATAAATTCTTGAGCCCACAATTTCTGAGGGCATTCATGCATTATTCATTTTTCATGGCCTGTTCATCCTCTTCGATGTGTTCTCTCTCTTTCCACTCGATAACCATTATTTTTGTTTATTTACCTGCATGAATTGATCATATAAACATTGTAAGTCCCCTTGGGCATTAAAATTTCCAATCAAATGGTTGCATTTTCTTGAAATTGAAGCAGATTTTGAGTTGCGCGGTTGGCACGACCCCTGTGTAAAAAAAGGGTTGATTGGCCAACCGTGATGCCCTAGTTTTTAAAAATCCTCCCCTAAGGGACCTAAAATTACAACTAAATGCAATAAAATATAGCTCAAAATATGGCAAATGATGTCGACTCTTACCTGAAACTGACGAAATCCGGATTGGTCCACTGGTTTGCTCGCAATCGTCACCACAAGATCACAAGTTAAATGGACCATTGTTGCTCCACAAAGAGGTAAAAGTGAAAAGTAAATAGTTTTTACCATTTATGGTCTTTTATAACTTTTCAAAATATAAAATAGGTTTTAAAACAAATTTGTCGATTATTTTCATATTATTTTTTTCGAGAAATACATTTCACACATGTCTTTTTGTGCAGCCACAGGTTTCCACATGGTTTTGACGAAGAACGAGTTGTATTTTATACTTTTTTGGACTCGGTAAAAACAAAAAAAAGTCACTACTGGAGTCATATTTCATCTCTTTTCTGACTCTCTAAAACTAAAAATATCGTCGAGTCTCTTATCGTTTTGAACTCGTTAAATTGGCTGCGAAATGATATCTACCCAGTATACATTTACCCCTTTTTTGGGCTAGGATAGGTTATTTACGAAAAAGAAATACCTTAGCCTATCACAAATAAGAGGTTCTCTCAGACACACTTTTATACCTTTTCAAATCTGAGAGAATATTTATGAAAAGGGCCTTGCTGGAGTTTTCTTTTCGCTTTCTTTTCAAACTCTCTAAACATGAAAAAGTGCCAAGTTCTTCCTTTGTTAGACTCGTTAAAACTGATGACAACGGACCCCGTCGTCATGATGTTACTCGAGTTCCTCCTTCCTAGGGTTCGTAAAATGTACTAGGTTGGATTTTTCCGAAGGAAAAACTTACATCGCAAGCATATTATATCCCATTCAAGCTTGTTTTCAAAAATAATTGGGGTACTTGCCAGAAATGGTGGGGGAAAATGGAACCAATATTGTAGTCGTGTCGGTAGTATGTCGCTCTTGAACATGGCACTCGTCTGCATTCGTGTTAGGTTGGGGATATCTCATCTCATTATTTGTTTACCTCAATGGGTTTGGGTAATCATTTTTGATCTCTCGTCTTCTCTTTGCCACGTCACCATGACCTCAAATCTCTTGATGTCAAATATTTCCAAATCCAGTGTCGTGCCACCGATATGTTCGAGAGAAGTTTGCCTCTGAATTTTTCAACCTCCCTCTGATTCTCTATTGGTTTTGATTCACAAACATCATGTTCCTCTGTATCGTGTCGATGATGTGGGAAAAATTATGGCCCACCTCTGATCAAGGTCACTTCTTGTCGACTCCAACTCATCATCCAGGAGGTTGATCTAGAGACTCCCTTCAAGTAACTTGGAGACTACATGCCTCAATGGCAGGTTCTTTGCATTCGACGGTAGGTTTACATCATTGGCCTTCGATCGACTGATTCTGCGAGTTTTCGACGTCAGATCATTGTTTACACTCCATGGATTGTACCTTTCGTACCTTGAGAGCCATTGTCATTATTGGTGGTTTCTCTTGTGTCTGTTAATGACTTTCATCATTGGCTGGTAACAAGACGATTTTATTGCATGTTCGACTTCAGCTCACATATTCGAATGCTGGAATTTGTACTTTGTTTGGGTCGAGATGGAGCGCAATACCATGGGTTTTGTCTGATAAAATCTAGGCTGCGGGTTCTTTGTGGATTACTGTGACTTATTATGTGACTCTTTTGATTGGATGGCTGCGACCATACCTGAGTCTCTTTTTTTGATCCCTACTGCTGGATGGTTGTGTCCATACCTCAGATATCATTGTTTATGAACTCTATTATGGATGGCTACGCCCATACCACATGTTATGTATCAGATGTATCAGTTGTACTTTTACTTGCAGGTCTTTCGATAGCAGTGTTTGGGTCAAACACATTCTCATAAAGAATTTCACCTCTCCCTCTCTCTCGGACCTCACGCTTTAGGGGGCATCTGTTACACAAAATTTTGTCACCATCCCTGCAATCCCTCACCCCTCATATTGTAGGGTATTTCCCATGACCTGTGAGCAGTGTCATGTTCTGCACACACCTTCTTTGCACCCTTCTGTGCAAGGACATGATTCCTCCTGTTGAAAATTTCCTCAGAAAGCACTCAAAAACCTATGTTTTGGCATTGGCGCGGGTAGCTAGTTCACCCCTCACGCCAATGGGGAAGATTTTCACTATAGCCCGCGCCATCTGGCGCTCTGTCTCTTTGTTGTGCTCGTGCCAGCCTTTTTGGGAATGTTTTTTAGCAAATTAGAGGCTGAAGTTTCCTTTAACCACCTTAGGAATGACTCATTGCAAGTGGTTAAACTCGATAAGCCATGGATCTCTTCCTTTAGGAAATGGTTGATGGAACATTCTTTGAAGATAGGACTCCCCCCATGATTATAGGGATCCTAACCTCTCCTTCTCCCTTTACAAAATCTAGTTGAACATATAGCCAAGAAGCTGAACTTGGAGAAGAGATATTATAGCTGAGTAATCGCTATAGAGAAGGTTGAACCAAGGAGGATCCTATGGAGAGAGCCCCGTCTGAATTCCCGACGAGCTTTGTGAGACGTGCTCCGCTGGAACACTGCTGGAGGAGATCACAACGTCGAAGCCTGGTTGTACTTTTCCTTCTTTAAATTAATATACTCGATTATGGTATTGATTCCATCTCTGTGTTATGTTTATTTGACACATTTTACTTAGTCTTCTTCAACTGATTGATAGTTGGGAATGAAAAATAGTGTTTTGTGTATCGTCTTCATTTCTTGTGTATGTGCAGGTATCAAAGCATGAGAACGAGCGGATCGTTATCTGTCGAATCAGGAGCGAGAGGCAGCCATTCTCCCAGACAACACAATAGCAGAGGACCTATGGTAAGTGATCTACCAAATCTTTGTCCATTCTTAACTAGGAATTGATGTCATAGTGTGTCTCGTGTGTGGCTAGAACCACTCTAGGGCTAGTGGGATCGCCTCTATCCGCAGAGGGGATTTACCTCACCAAAAGAAACTCTTCTGACTTATTTTCAACACTTAGAAATTCAGTTTCTCCTTCTTTAACTAGAAAAATACTTATTTCAGATTTACTAGGTGATGAGTAAGAAAAACCTTCAACTGAACCTAGGTTAACAACATCCACTTGATATTTTTCAGCCAAATTTTTATAAACTAAAAAATCTTTAGATTCTAAAGTAGATAGAGGTACCTTTTGCTTAGGAACGTACTTTTTTTGTACCTTCTTCACTGACTGAGATGTGGCTTCAACTAATCTTTTTTTTCCTTTAGCATCTTTGATGATTTTCTCTGGGTCAACAACTAGAGTCACAGTTGGAGATCTCTGATTCCTCCTTGTAGAAGGAGGTCTTGAAACTCTTCCTCCCCTTCGTAGAGTCACCAGGTGAAAAAAATTTCAGTCTTCTTTAGGTCACCAATTCTTGTTCACCATGGAGAACTGATTATCAGCAATTCACAACAATAGACTCGGGAGAATACTTCGTTACAATGCCTTAGTCTTCGAGCAAACACACCAAAAGATGTTGGCACTGGAATCAGCACTTGGACTGTAGCAAGCACCTAACCAAACACATCTTAAACTCTAAGGAAATTTTAATGTTTTGTTTTATGGGATTGGAAGATGGTATAAACACTGATTCACTGAAGAGATATTTCTGTCAAATCCACAGTTCTACTAAAGAGGGTATTGTAACTTGATGTCGTAGCAAGGTGCAAGTTAGTAGTCTATGATGAGAAGAAATTGAAAGATGAGAGGAAAATCAATAGGTCTGTAAAGTATAAATCTACTGATTTAGTAGAAATTGAAAAAAGTAGCAGTTTGACAATATTCCATTGAGAGAAAGCTATTTCTATTTTGACAATATTCTCACTGAAATATCATGAAGAATAACTATCATGAGTGATGCTCTTCCATTGTTATAACATATATTTTATCAGGAATGCTCACTGTGTGAGACTAACAAAAATTGATAAAACACATAACATGCTTAAGAGACTAATAGAAACACATAACATTATGATGGTTTGCAAACTGGAACTGGAAGAAAGGAGATATGGAAACACAAATAAAGTAGACAATACACACATCAAATTGGTAATAAGTCCTCAATAGTATCATTCCATTTCATTCACAAAAAAATTACAGTTCATATAAGTCAAAATTTGATAACCACCAAAAAACCTTGAATATATATTAGTTTGGCATATATATACAAAACATGATACTATCATCTTCCACAGAAAAAGGTAAATCTGTTTCAAAATTCATTACAACCTCGTGCAATAGGTGAGGCTTATCCCTTAATATTAATTACAAAGTGCTACATTAAAAAAAATAACAACATTAAGGCTGACAATTTGAAGTGGTTTGTATGGAGTGGCAGTTTTAAGGGAAGACTCCTCTTCCATTCTAGTGCAACCAACTCCATAAACTACAAACAACAGTAAAATAGTGTGTGGATATTCCTTGAATTCTGCCTGGTGCCTAGTAAATTTTTGCTAGTACTGAGAGTAGTGGTAGAAAACTGTTTGAGAGAAATTTTGTCATTGTTCTTCTATTCCTTTCCCTTTTTTGGTTGAATACCCATTGTAATGGTGGAAAAACCCAAAAATTTTGGATATAATGACGGAGGGTCATTTTATGAGAAATTACAAAGAAAATCCTTTGAAACAGGTTTAATTAATAGAGGAGACATGAAGCGGAATAAATGATAAGTGAGGGGGGTAGGGTGGTGATGTGTCGAAGAAGTGGGACCGATCACAGATCGCGCGTCAGAAGTTTTATTGTGAAATTCGGGAAGTTAAATGTTGAAAATGGCGAAGTGCGATGTGTGATGAGGGTGGAGGTAACGTGGCAGAGAAATGGGACCGATCGCTGATCCTGTATCAGAATTTTTATAAACATACATATGCGTGCAATCAACAATGTTTATCGGAACTTGAAACAAAATCGCAATTGCTCCCAAACAATATGCATTCACATGGAATTGTGGCTCTTGGGCCCCACAACTGGCTGACCACTAGGAAGCAATTGCAAATCGGTCATCCACAAATTTAACTTTACATAGATAACAGCTAAACCATAAACTCTGCGATTTGTGAAATCATGTTGGTGCGCTATGCCGACACGTGTCCCTCACCTCATCGCATCGCAAATCACTTAACATACCATGAGAAGCCCATTAGAGAACTTTTGAGGTCTAAAATGGACCTCCTAAGAAAAATGTACAACCAAAATAAAATTTATAAGAACCAATAGGATTCAAGATGATGATGTTAACCATGGGAGATGATTCACCATTTTTGGGGTAAAAAATTAAAAATATTAAAAAATAATAAAATAATAAAACTACTTCTTCAACTTGTATTTTCAACTTATCTCCCTAAGGTTTTTCTCAAATTTCGAGTGGGAGTACTCGTTGGATGCAAAATTTAATTCCTCGTCCAAGGAGTGCCCATGTTGCATACTTTTGATAGACCTTGCTACGCGAAAAATGAGAAATACATAAAAAATGTGATTGCAATCATATTTTTCATGTATTTATCATTTTTTGTGTAGCAAGGTCCATCGAAATTATGCAACATAGGTACTCAGATGAGGAATCAAATTTTTCATCCAACGAGTGTTCTCACTTGCAATTTGACTAAACCCATAGGGAGATAAGTTGAAAATACGAGTTGAAAAAGTAGTTTTTTCTTTTTTCCCTTTAAAATTTGATGATGTAATCTAATATTATTTTATTATTTCCATGATTATTTTATAATTTCCTTAGGAGGCCCATTTTATACCTCAAAATTCCCCTAATGCTTAACGATAAACTTTAAAAATTTCGATTTGTGAAATCGCTCCATCTGTGCTTTAATCTCCACCGTTGATCTACGCCAAGATCTGACGGGCTTCCTTGCTTTCCCCTTAGCCTCATCGCATCGCAAATAAATTAACATACCATGAGATTTGAATTAACAATAAAACTTAAAAACAACGCCTTGCGAAGTTGCCTCATGTGCGCTTTAATCTCAGTCGTCGGTCTGCTCCCCTTTGGATATGTGATTAGATCATGGTCGTCCGTTCTAATTTGCACGTGGTTCTTCCCCGTTGCTTCATTCCTTGGTCTATTTCCAGGCTAGCTTCCTTTAAATATTATCTGTTGCTCTTCTCTGGATATCCCACTTTGCTAGTTATGTTGTGTTCTTCTGGCTGTGCTTTGATTTTAAAGAACTCTGGTTTCCACGAAGCCTTAATTTTCCTACTTCGAAAACTGATTATCTGTTTACCCATAGCCTCTTTTATGCGATAACCAAAATCTCAGTGAAATAGTTGTGTTTCTCACTGTGTGGAATATAGGACTTCCATTTCTGAGAAATAGTTGGCTTTTACTGTATTATTGTTTTGACAATGAATTTGCAACAAAGGTAGATATTATTCCAAACTAGATGACTACAATTTTATCACCCAAACATCAACTGACCTTTAACACCAACATAAGCCAAAACAAATATTTTAACTTATTTTGGGACTCTAAAACACTATGACACCTATTCACTTAAAACCACCTTGATGTTGGGACTTTTTAACTTTTATTGGAAATGACTGAAACTTTGAAGATGGACTAGGACACAATAAAAATTTGAAAACTATAATACAATGGCGATTACACCATTAACATTTTAAGTGCTAACACCACTGACAATGAAGAAACCAAATAAAAATATGCATATTCCATGCATGCCAAAAACAACTAGGAAATCATACATGCAATCTGTTACCTGCAAGTACTCCTCTTGAAGCTACTCGATCCAACCTTTCCTTGCTTGATCCTTGTTTTCCTTTGATTTCCCTTTCCTTCCTTGTCCTTCCTTCTCCTCTTGGTCCCCTTATCCTCTTTGAGGCTAATTCAAAAAAAAACTGAAAAAAAAAGGCTACCAACTAATGCTCTGATTTCTTTTTATTATTCATGCCTCACATGCAAATTGTGACCTTTCACCTCCCTTTTATCCTATTTTCCTTTATTTTCATAAATAAAATGTCAAAAATACCTTTTACCTTTTCAAATCCTTTTCCATTGCCTTTGAAAATTTCTCCTTATCCATAAACACAACAAGTGATGAGTGATGAGCCCTCGTATTTCACCAAGGATGTTGCAAATCCCAAGAGATTCTCAACTTTAATTATCAACCTGGGGTTCATACAAACTTAGAGGTGACAGTGTTATATGCACATTAGGTTATTTTCTACTCATGTAACTCATATTATTCATGAAATCATATCAAGGTATTCAGAGACCACTCCTCCAACTAACTGTAGTGAAAAACTTTTATGAAAGTATAAATGAACATGATTCTAACTACAAAGGTGAAAATTCCAATAATAAAATGTAAATTATAATTGAAATTGCATAAGGGAAAATAGGATAGTCTATTTGCATAAATAAATCATACTACTTCACTTACCATTCATCAAATGTAAATGTTAATTGAAATTGCAAAAGGAAAAAAAATAATGTATATGCAGGAATAACTCATGATATTTTAATTTCACACTTGATTTAAATCCATAACCTACTTTGCATGCATCATTTATCAACTCACACTTGCTTGAAATTGAGAAATCTAATCTTTAACATGCCCATGAAGAAAAATACTAAATCTAACTTGGTTTTTCTATATGATGGTTGTAGTGATGGAAGGATGAGATTGGAGTGGTCCTAGGGTCTTCCATAATCATCAAACCACAATTTTGGGTT
The DNA here is from genome assembly GCA_034641835.2 of Pinus albicaulis. NCBI lineage: Eukaryota > Viridiplantae > Streptophyta > Pinopsida > Pinales > Pinaceae > Pinus > Pinus albicaulis. The sequence continues at coordinate 915,384,558 of CM076575.1, forward strand.
CTTTATTGATCTTAACTACTCTAGTGTCAAATTTTGGAGCAAAAATGGTTGAAGGAAACAAATCTATAAGGTTTCTATAGCAGGAGATTCGAGAGCTCTTTAAGGGAAAAAAATGGCGACTTGGATGTATAGAAAGGTGGATGCATGTAGGAGGAGGTGAATGAATGGTGTGGGAGCCCCTTTGCCAATATTAGTACCCCTAGAAGGCGTATCTTGCACCAACACCATCGTGTACATAACACAACCTGCATAGCATGTGCACAACACCACATGTACACAAGGCCACCTGCACCACGCGTACACACACCACTTGCACGACGTGTACACAACAACACATGTACATAGCACCACCTGCACAACATCTACACAACAACACATGCATAGAGCACCACATGCATATAGCACCACATGTACAACACATACACAACACCGTATGCACACAACACCACATGTAAAACATGTAAACTATACCATATGTACACAACACCGCATATAAAACATTGACACAACACCGCATATAAAACATTGACACAACACCATATGTACACAACATTGCATATAAAACATGTACACAACACCACATATGCAACATGCAAACAACACCATATGTACACAGTATCGCATATGTAGCATGCACACAACGCCATATGTACACAGCACCGCATATGAAACATGCACACAACACCATATGTACACAACACTACATATGCAACATGCACACAACACCAGTATTGTACATATGGATACCACACTATCTCTACCAAGAAACTTCACTTCTAATACCTTTCCACTATCCCTGCTTTTCCTAGCATGTCGCAAATCACACTGCTTTCATTTTGTTGAAGTATTCCTTAGTGTTATCTACCATAGCATAAACATAGACATAGTATAAACACATAATATAAATTATATCCACATGATATTTACCTGATAGATTTATCAGGGATATTGTTTCCACTTGATTCCTCATAGTACCAGGAACTTCGTCATGACATTCACCTGCATAAGAAATCATTCCTCCATAAATATGATCCCTAAGAACCCTGTTAGAGAATCACATGCATACATACATGTATATATATAAACATTAACATAAAACAACCATGATCTTGAATGACCTTGTTAGACAACAACATAACTACATACATATATACATATATAGACATCAACATAAAAAAATCATGATCCTTGACGACCTTGTCAGACGACATACATACATACATATACATATATACACATTAGCATAATCATGATCACAACATAATTACCAGTGCTCATAAGGTCAAGGTTCAGAGAACTCCCTTTATCTGTGCACATCATGCACAAAATTGAGAAAAGTAGTTACCAACATAGCCAAGGAATATGACACCTCAAATCCATTTACTTTACTTTTCTTGTTAGCTTTCCCGTGACTATCCTACCACTGTCCATTTATCCCAATGGACCCAATCAATCCAATTGGTTGTCATAACCTTGCCTTCAACTTACCTTTACTCATGTAATGAGATTTATACAAGTCTTACATTACCTGTTGGGTTTCATTCAGATCTTCCCAAGCTCCATTAACTTTCCTCTTTCCAAAACCAATTCCCAAAACCCTTAAAACATAAAAGGAAATAACAATAAACAAACATGAATAAAACCATGAAAAACCAATAGTAATGTGACACCAAAAAAAAAGTGGAATGGCCATGTACAAAACATAAGCAAAACTTCAATTCAAGCGTAAACAAATCACAAAGCATTGAAAGCACAAAAATGTCAACATACACCATGACTCAATCCCCATGGGTTCCCAATGCTTCCAAGGGAAATATCAACTTGAGCCTTCTTCAATATTTCATGGTAGTCTCTTTTTCCATGCAATCCCCTTCAACATATTTCCATAAACACATAATTTTCAGTGCATAAATAAATATAACAATACATGGGTTACCTTACCTTGTGGTACCCAACATGTTGACTTGTAACTGAACACGTACATATATCATCTCTAAAGGGACTTCAATTCGTTGAAAAATATAGCCATAATTGAAAAACAGTTGTTATACATTTTTCCTTGCTACAATTGAGTCTTATTTGTGCTATCACATCACTGAATTGTTAGTTATATCAATAAATCAATTGTTACCTTGTCATGCTAATACCAAGAATGTTGCCCTACAACTGTTCAGACATGTCAGTCACATGTTCCAATCATCACAACATCATGTCTATTAACTTGAAATCAGCCTTTACCAAGGCTAACAACCATTCCATAATCAATAGTCAACTCATAATCATTATTCATAATACTACAACTAGCACCTACTTGGATTCAAGTGCATATCAATTGTCTTAGCTCATATTATGTTAGTAAAACCATCTTAAAACAAGATCATTGCTTCATGAAATATTATAGACTCATACTTATATCATGTAATTAATCAAACATTCAGTAAATTTGGAATTATAGCATGTTAGATAAACTAAATAGAAAACATAATCAAACTTATACCTCAATGTATCTTAGGGGAGGCTATCACATCTGCACAAGTCAGTTCAAATTAGTTCGAAACAATATCACAAATGTATCGACTCGTGCCTGAATTTCATAACCATAACCATCTGCATAGGCCGATCCAAATTAACACGATACATATAACATCAAGATCTTAAATGCAATGACCATAATCATCATGTGTATGATTGCAATGCATACAACAACAAGTTAACTACCATGCATGAATAACTGATGCACATGCTTATGAATGCATTAATTAACTAGCATCCATCATGCATGTAACCACAAAAACAATAGAATGATAGGAATTCATATAACCACAAGTAATATAACAACCATTGACCATCATACCTATACGTCAAACATACAAAACTTGTATGACAATCTTATTTTACCCCGAGGTATGATGCAACAACCTTACTCTGATAAATTTGCATCTCCTTGTCTATCTCATCCAACATATTATCATCATAACATACCAACAACATCATGATGACACAAATTGCATAATTACCACCATGATGCATGCATAAAAAACACATCGATAACTAACAATCATGCATGAAAAACAATGCCCATCTAGTCCAAGTGTTTGAACTTGGAAGATTTGATACCAATATGTAGCCACCCCTCCCAAATTTACCCAATTTCACCAACCTGTTAGGGTAAACATGAGACGAAGAGTTACTATGAGATGACCTGACCTCCTAGCTTTAGTTAAGGAAGTGGGGCCTATAACTGACCACTGAATGATAACTCACAACATTCCTCAGGGCTACAGGGACACTTTAGGGTCAAATAACTACCCCAAGTGTCCAAAACCTGAGTTGGGGCTCCTTATCACACAAATCAACCCCAAAATGGATGCATGACAAGGCCTTCTTGTAGTTGAAGGCCTCCAACCACACTCACAAGCTTGCCTAAGTGTGGTTGTGACCCAAATTATCCAGTTCATAAGGTCCAGTCCCAAGATCTGAGCCACAATTCCAGGTCCACCTCTAGACCACTTCCCAAAACTTTCTGAGATTTCTCAAAATCATTAATGACATGAAAAAAATGCTAAACATAAAAACTTTAAGGAAGAACTTGACCTAGACTATCTATAACATAACAGACATTTCATCAAACACATGGAAAATGTGCAAGCTACAAGTCATGAATGCATATCCGATCATAAAAGTTTGAGATTCATCTTAGAATCACTAAGAGGGTCCTATTCCATCTCCACATAGCCACAACAACATTTATTAGTCCATACATTCATCAAACAATCAATAGATAAAAACTTCATGAAAAGAGCCATAAAAGTGTTGAAGGGAAAACCCAACACTCCCCATTTTTGAATTGTTTACTTCAAATAATGGGGACTTTGTCTATTAATTTTTGGTTAAACACCACTTATTTTTATTATGTTAACTGTTTTCCAATTTTTCCATTTTTTCATTTTCATCGGATTTCCATTGTGATAATTTCATTGAATTCTATTTTTATCAAGCTTTCCATTGATACTTGTTTCGCCTCATTTGGTCAACTCGTTTGAAAATGGCACACCTTTGAAGTTTGATCATTTTATCGCCTGGACTAAAAAATGTAAATAAATGTACGATATTTCAATTTTTGCAATTAGAATAGTCATTCATTATGAATATTGATTCTTAGTTCATTTTTACTAATTCTTTCATTTTTCACTAACGGTCCTAGAAAATGACCCAGCTAAATTAAACGACAGTTGAAAAATGTGTTTCAAAATATCAGTAATTTATTCCAATTTCATATTTTAAAACAAATTTCCAAACCCAAAATTGCAAAATGGCTATAGTTAATTTTATATGAATTTTAATTTCACATAGGCACCACTACACCTTTATTCTCTTCCTTCCAAAAAAAATTGATTTAAAAACAAATTGTGATCAAGATTTGCAATGTGATATTGTGATAAACTGCATATCACATAATTTTTAAAACATCTCAAATAAAATTTTCTAATGCACACTTTTGAAAAATATACGATGTGTTAAAGAGTTTTAACATAATGTTTTGGTTTTGACCACCTTAGGCCTCCTCACTCCGCTTACATCACCATCACCATCACCACACCCCACCACACCTCAACACACCAACTAATCCCTCTATGACCTCACCCTCCATAACTCCTATTACATTCACGTTGGTTTTGTTTTAATATTTTGAATTGGTTTGTTTTTAAATTTTAAATGTGGTTTTGGTTAAAATATATGAAATTATATTAATATTATGTTATTATATTATAATTATAATATTAATATTATAATTATAATATAATAACATAATATTAATATAATATATTTATATTTTAAACAACTTTTAAATCAATTTTTTTTATTAATTGATTTTTGTTTCTAATAAATTAAGATAATAAAACAATTATAATTAAATTAGTATTTTTTTTATTTTTTTTTCTGAATGAGACTATTTTATTAATGTACAAAAAAGAGTTACAAGGAGGCCGAGGCCTCAGCTGATCTTGCCCGTAGAATTGGCATTCTAACACAACATACCAGACATAGAAAGTTTGCCAGACATGCCACTCCAACAAAAACTAACTTGCTGACAATCAAAAACATGTCGCCCACGTAGGGGAAACCAACCTTGGAACATTGACAGTTTATCAAAAACCAGAAGCTAAGAGCAGGTAAACGCAAAGAGCTAAAGTGTGTTCCCAACCAAAACACAAAAACATGCCGCCCACACAGAGGAAACTAGCCTATAAGCATAGACTGATAATTGAAAAATTGAAGCAAAGAGCAAGTAAACATAGTGAACTTGGGCATGTACCCATCCAAAAACCTGTGAAGAAGGAGACTGACCAGATTAAGAATCATGAGAGGAAGGGGGAGGTTCCTCGACCACATGACAACCATAGGCATACGGATCATCGTCTTCCTCTTGCTTGTCATATTTAGCGCTTTGGTAGCCTCGCTTGGTGTCGCCCGGGTTGTCTTTAAGTCTAGTATCCTGCATAGCACTGCAACAGGGAGATTTTCTCTTCAGGCTTCCGCTGGTAGGAGAACATGGTTGTTCCGCGACCTTATTCTCCATGCCAACACTAGGAAGCACCACATCTGAATCAGATGGCTCCTCCTTAAATTCAATTGTGATGGTGGCAGTGAGAGAGCAGGGAAAGCGAAGCTGGGCGGAGTGCAGGTGTCCTAGAGAGACAGGGAAAAGGGGCGAGCCCAAATCAGAATGAGAAAGCCCACGCCCATGACCATGGATTTGACTGCTCCTGGTACCAGGATAGAAACACGGGGAATTATCCAAGGAGGGAGACGAAGAGCCGGAAGTAGTAGTGGAGGGAAGGCGGGGAGGACGACCTCGGCTTGTACCTCGACGACAACGCATACGCTGTAGTAGTCGAGGCATTGTGCTCAGAACCGGGTGATGAGAGCAGCCAGCGGAGTGGAAGGGAATGGAGGTTAGGGGAGGGAAAATGCGCTGAGCAGGTGAAGACTCAAAGGGTGGCCAGAGTCCTAGATGGCATAGTGAGCTCTGCGAGACTTGAAAACTAGGGGCAAGATCGATACAGCAGGCTATGGAGCAACAATGCCCAGTGCAGGTTCTGGAGCTGTGCTCTGCTGCAACAGGGGAGCATAAGGAACGAAGAGGCAACATAACATGAGTGAATCTTCGAGATAATTAAATTAGTATTAATTAAATAATAATAATAATTTAATTTAGGATTTAATTTAATTAAAAAAATAATAATTTTTAGCCAAAGTAATAGAAATTCTAGAATTCTTGCACTTTTGACTCATTAAATTTGGAGGCTCATAGATTGAGTTTTACTCGGCCAAATGAGGCCCAAGACAGATCATTCAATAGATACAATTGTGGAGAACATTTCTAAAGTAGTTTCATTTCTAGGTTTGATCATTTAATGGGTCTAAAATTCAACAAAAAAATAAAGCTTTGTATTTTTAAACAAAACTAATATTTTGAGTTTAGTTTTCTGCATTCTCATTTAAACACAGGTTCATCTGAGTGTAGATCCATTCATTTATGATCCCCTTGACCAATTAAATATTCACAGAGATCAATCGAAAGATCAAATTTATTTTATTTTAATTATGTAATTAATTTTTGATTGGATTTGTTTTAATTCTATATTTGGTATTTTGATTTTATTTTTCCATTTTAATTAATATTGATTGGTTTTTGTTGAGATACAATTTGAAGAGATGAGACGAAGAAAATATCAATCAATGATAATGTTCCAGAAATTGAAGAATATGATTTTGGGCCAATGAAAATTGATTGAGCAAGAACCACTCTTCAACAACGTTCTATTGAGGAATTACTTTGTAAATATTATAAATTGCATATTATAGAATGTATTAAAGGGCTTATCTTCTCTGCAATTCTTCAAATTCTTGAAAACACTATTGTAAAAATGATTTAGAGTTGTAGGTGAGAGGAGAGAAAATCCTAGAACTGGAGATTATTTCATATTTTTCCTTTTCATTATGAATTATGTATGATGGGCGGAGCTTGCACAACTACAGCTCTTGTGTTAAGGAGAAGTTCAAAGAATTGTAAAGGACTATTGGAGACTAGAGCCACAAAAATAGATTCAATAAATTGGTATTTATAATATTTCTGTTTTACATTTTGTTTCATTTTATAATGGGAAGAATGTGTCATTTTATTCATATTTGTGCACTCTTTTCAGTATGAGTAATTTGCTTCAGTTATATGTTATTATTTATCTCTGCTCTTATGGGTTGAATTCTGATTTCTGAGTAAGTATTTACTCAGAAATATGTATTTTAATACTGATTTAACAAACAATAATATTTTGTGACCTATTTCCTTATATTATTGTTTAATTATTCAAATTACTGATTTAACAATCAATATCATTTTGTGAACTACTTCTTGAATTTTGTTAGTTTATTATCTCAGTTAAGAGGTCTTTGAATAAAATGTTTTTTAGTATTCATAATGTTAGTGAATTAAACTACTTCATTAGCTTGATATTCATTATAATCCAAACATTTTTAAATCCCAATCATTTAAATATCTGGCTCTTGGTTGGGTTGGATCTATATCTTCCTAATTGAGATATGATTAGGAACATTTTCTTTTTTCTTGCATTTTAGAATAATTTTGCATTTAGATTTAATTATACATTCCTAGAAGTCCTCTTCCCAAAGAGGCAAACTTTATTTGTGGCTTGGCTGAGGCCCATATCAGCTTAAGGATCATGTTCTTACCTGATCAACAAGAGGGTTGATCTGATGTCTCTTGTCCATTAGTAGATGAAAGTCATATTTTAAGCCATTGGAGATGGAGAGAAGGTAATTGGACCTAGTTTAACCAGTCATAACCATTAGAGAAATTTTGAAGTCTAAAATGGGCCTCCTAAGAAATATGTACAATTAAAATAAACTTTATAAGAAACAATAGGATTCAATATGATGATGTCAACCATGGGGGTGATTCACCATTTTTGGGGTAAAAAGGTAAAAAGGTAAAAAGATTAAAAAATAATAAAATAATAAAACCACTTTTTCAACTTGTATTTTCAACTTATCTCCCTAAGGTTTTCAATCAAAGTTCAAGCGGGAGTACTTATTGGAAGTAAAATTTAATTCCTCATCCAAGGAGTACCCATGTTGCATACTTTCGATGGACCCTACTACATGAAAAATTAGAAACACATGAAAAAACGTGATTACAATCACGTTTTTCATGTATTTCTCATTTTTCATGTAACAGGTTCCATTGAAAGTATGAAACATCATACTTCTTGGACGAAGAATCAAATTATTCATCCAACGAGTATTCCTACTCGAAATTTGAGTAAACCCATAGGGAGATAAGTTGAAAATACAAGTTGAAAAAATAGGTTTTTTTTTCCCTCTAAAATTTGATGATGTAATCTAATATTATTTTATTATTTCCAATATTATTTTATAATTTCCTTAGAAGGCCCATTTTTTACCTCAAAATTTCCCCAATGTACCATTTCAATGGAAAAGCATTTTCTTTAAGGTCCGGACTGGGTGGTATCCCTTATAGTGTTGTAGGCGGACATTTTTGGCCCTCAACACTTTTGGCGCTAGAAGGAGGGCCTAAGACTTGTTGTCATTTGGAGTTTTGTATTTTAAAAGTTTTATTTAATCACAATGGCTCCTCTCAAACTTCCAATTTGGAGTTATATTTCTAGACGTACATCTATCAATACTCCACCAGAAATAGTAATACATTGGTCTAAGGTAAATTTTAACGGTAAGAGGAATACTTTTGCATTTAATCATGTTTTACAATTCATTCAAAAAAAATCTAAATATAATTTTTATGATATTGATGAAGGCATTTTATGCATTATTTTTACTCTTACATTATTGGCAAAAGCTAGAAGATGATGTCAATCACTTCCAATTGCCTCAATTCACAGTTGTGATCAATTTATTACAATGTTTCTTTGTAAATTTGATGGCTATATCTACGAACAGGTATGTGACGATTTTTAAGATTTAGGAAGATTAAAAATGAATCTTTGATTGATTTTACCATCATGTTTCGATTAAATTGTTCAAAATTTAAAATTGAAGATAAATCTTCGAAAGAAGAATTATGAGATTAGTTTGAACATATTCTCTCTCTTCTTCCCATTCATAATCCATGTGAATTATTTCAAGATTTTCTCAATCTTCTTATAATTTCATTAACATAATTGAGAATTCCAATATGGATGTGCAAACAAATGATGATGAAGTGGCCTCTATTTTGTATGATTAATTCCTTCATTTAGTGCATACTTCGTGCAATATTGGTAATGATTAGGGCGCACCTTCACATGTCAATGAATCTCAATCACAAAGCTTGGAAAATTTTACTATTCAAATGCAAGAAGATATTACTATAGCAGCAATCTTGGAGAAAAGGCTGCCTTGAAATCTGAAAATTGTTGTGCAGTAAATTTAGAAAATAAGACTATAGATCAACAGCTACAAGCAGGAATTCAAATTTCCATCAAAGTGCAGCCTATTGTACAAATTTATAAATACTTTCATGATGATCAAATGTCAAATTTAGGGCATCCAAATAACAATATTCAAGAAAGCACAAGTACACAAATGAATGATCTAGAATCTAAAATTTACAATGAACATAATTTACATGAATCTATGAATAGAGACATTTTCAAATGCATTGTTGCAGATTCACATTTTCCCTTTATCCTGATATTTTTGTTGATTGCAATTTATCCTCCCTGCACTTTAAATTTATTTCATAAAATAGGGAGGTTGATCTAAATAAATTTCAAATTAGTTTTTATCAAGATAGAGAATCATTTAATGATCATTATTCTATCATTAATGAACATGTGCTTCATATTCCTTCTTGTTTTGATACATCACATGAGATTCAAGGGAATCCTAGAAATTGTTCTGAAGTCATTTATGATAATTACTCTGACATTGAGGATGTTGATTTGTATACTTCTCAAGAGAATCCTCATAAGAAAGTTAAAATCACATGTGAAAATGAAGAACATTGACGCAAAAATTGTTTCAAATAGTTCTCATTTTCAAACAATTAATCACACTTATGATTTCTGTATTCAATAAACCATTCCAATCTATTATTTATATGACGATCAAGCTCTCATTCCTATTCATAGTCATAATTCTCTTACTAATTCACAAGTTGGTATTGGAAATCATTCGAATTCCATTATTCCGACCAATTCCAGTGAAATGGAAATTGTTTTAAAATAGTCCCAATTTTGTTGTGGCAATAATTGTAACACTAGTATAAAATATGATTCAATTTTGTTATTTTTCCTTCATTTTTTGTTTAAATTTAAATTTGTTTTTTGTTTTTATTTTTTGATTTTAAGATACTTTGTGTTGGCATATTAAGCAGCTTAGTATTGAACACTCAATTAAATCATTTCCTATATGTGTGAATGAATAAAAAAATTATAATCACATCAAGAGTTATTTCTCTTCCAATTCCAACTAATGTTCATTTCTTATCAATTACTTCTTTCTTCTCAAAAGCGATGCCAACAAGAGAATGCATTTTCACAATATGACCAACAATAAATTTGATTAACGATATTCTATTAAATATAGCATATTTCCATCCATTTTTCATTGACTCATTTGAAAGACATTTGGAGAGTTTTCCTACACGAAATATTGTTAATAATTCAACATATGTATATAGCACTGACAAATTTTTCTAGGCCATTCAATCTAAAATTTCTTATCCACAATCTGGTTTTTCATCCCCTTTTTTCAACCTCTTTCAATTATTAGTGGAAATCCATCCATATTTCTATGATCCAATTGAAATTCAATTGGAAAGGACATTTCAAGAGAAGGTGATTGTAAATAAGTTGTTAACAATAAATTTACATTATGCTTTCAGATTTAGTTTTCTTAGTTTAATCATATTTTTATTTTTGTTACTAATATTGGACTTATACATACATGTGGAAATTAAAATAAAAAAGTGGTTACATTGGAAGTATGACTATACCTAGTCATGTTTCCTTCATTAAGTTAGAAATAAGAATAGATTAATTTAGATCATATTTCTTTTATGTTTGCACTTATTTCACTATTTTAAATTTTCAATAAGCAAGTAATGAATTCGAGTTCTTACGCACATCATTTTCATTTGCTGGAAAAGTGGCTTAAAACATATCAGAAGCTTATGAACTCCTCAATTGCCTTGTTTTTACAAAACTCTATCGCATTGAGAAGATTTCTTTAAAATCATATATGAAGAAATTACAAAGAATTTCTATTACTTGGAAATCTTTGATTCACAAGTACTTTTGAAGAACTTACTTTCATCACTCTTTCCCTCTAACATAAATTTGAAGTGGATGAAATTGAAAAGCTTATTACTTTCCAATGTTTACTAAATAAATAAGATGATGTTGAACATACTGGAATTTTGAGAAGTACATGAGATAATATGAAGATTCATGAGGTAAAATTACAATCAAAATTATTCCAGGTATGTGTTTACAGGTTCATCGTCATCTATTTTTAGTTTTATTTTTTTAAAGGTTATTTTTATTAATGTTTTGTTTATTTTGCAGGTTTTCATCGACTTGATTATGGAGACTTGAGATATGCAAGCAGTCAACCACTTTTCAAATCTGCAACATGTTCAGGGAAGTATTATTTTTTGTTCATCAACATTTGAGTATAATTGCTTAATTTTGTTTTCATTCATTAAAACCCTAATAGGCCTTTAAAATAGTATCTGAAGATTCATGTCGAAGCATTGTAATATCATAAGTCTCATCATTCAAAAGCTCTGATAAAATGATTATTCTCCAATCCAATATTTCTGATAATTTATAAAAAGGGGCTCTTTTATTAAAAGGTGAAATTGAGCTAAGCACTTATTTATGAATTTGATAATGAAATAACCTAACCTCACATAATTTCCACTTCGTGTATCAGAGTTCTTAATGTGAACCTCATCGCAATCAATTAATCGCCAATATTCCAAATATCATAACATTTTATATAAGTATCAATCAAAACATTGTGATAACTACATTTATATGATAACTCGAATCACCAATTTCTGACAAATGACTTTTCCAATATTATGATATTCATACAACCCTGGACCCGATACGACATTTAAATTTATTTTTAAATAGATATCGCATCCTCTCATAAATCACAATTTTGGTTGGGGCATATGTTTAAAAGTTATGATTTCCCAGATCCGATATGAAATTAAATACATATAATAAAAATATATGATTTGTTCTTCATCGCACATCGGCTTATCAATGATGTTACATCATGTACTCAAATCTTCTAATCATTGATCTCTTATAAATTCCAAAGTCGGTCCCACCAATGATCCACGTCATCTATCGCATTCCTTCTATCGCAATAATAAGATCGACGTTTCCTTTTATTAACAACTCCAATCTTCCGATATGATTATTCTCCAATATCACCATCGTTCATTGCATTTTCCTATTGTATATGCTTATATCACATTTTTTCTACTGCAACACTAATATCGCATCGCAAAACTAAAATGAAGCCTTGCTTTAAGATCCTCTGATGTGATCAACTCTGATATATGCCTCTCCACCATTTCCTTTTAACTATTATAGAAAAATTTATCGCATATCTTCAAAGGTGGAAGTCACAACTTTTAATTTATGCATGATAATAAACTTGCGATGTGAAACATTCGGCGAGGCGCTGACCTACGTGAAAGACCATGTGAACACACGTTTTCATATTCTGCCTCTCATTTTTCTAGCTGGAATGAAATGTTTATGTTTGTTATTGTTGTAAATTCCTAAAAACAAAGGAAAGTTTTCATAAAAAACACTTGCATTGAATGATCTTATCCGTGATTTTATCTATTCCTGTTCCAAATCTTAAAAGTTTCTAAGATAATTTTAACCATTGTATCATACTCGCCAAAATTTTTTCCCTTTAGTTATATTCATTTCTTCCAAAGGGACTCAGAGCCTCTAATTGATGAATTTTGGAATATTGATTCTCTGCTTTTCATTTTCGATATTTTCGTAAGAATTTCAAGGTTGTTTGCTTATCAAACTCTTGGATTTGTATTATATCGGAAGCATTTAAAACAAATTAAAATAATTACTTCTTCGAAATGTTGGAAATGTTGTCATTGATGGCAAACGAGGCAGCAGAGGTAGAGACAAACAAAGGACAACAACAGAAGAAAAGGAGAAGACAACAGGTTTTTGGTAAATGGTATAGTAACATTTACAGGGAGCATGCGAAGAACAGAAGGAGAGTTTATTTACAAAGACAGACAGAGAAGAAAAGTAGAGCAAAGGAGACAACATAGATGGCAAAGGAGATAGGCAGAAGAAGACTGTTGAAATGAAACGATCGAGTAGAATTGGACGTAGAGACAGAGAAAGGAGGTAGAACCAGAGGAGTCAGAGCAGTAGAGGTGAAGACAGAGAATACAGAGGCAGAGATGAAACGGTCAAGAATCAGATTCAGACGCAGAGAATACAGAGGCAGAGCCGTTAACAAGCAGTGAAATGATCAAGTAGAGGCTGAACCGAGGCTCTATGTATAAGGGGTAATACCAAGAATTAAACAATAAAAATCTAATATAGTCAGGTGTTAAACCTTATGATAGCATTATATTAAAATAGTAATGAAACAGGGTTCATATATATCAAAGTGTTGAAGAAAGGTATATAACGAAATCAAGAAGGGTTTATGTATATTATAGTTTGAACAGAGCTTATATGTATGTATATAACAAAGGCACGAAACTATTTATTGAAGTGGAACCATGAATTGAAGCGGAACCTTAAGTGTGAACAGTAAAACCAGAGGTAAGCAAACTGGCAGTATCGTGTGGTGTCAAAATTGGTAAGTGGAATTCTCAAAATGAACGTGATACGTGTCATTGAAGGACACGTGTCCTCAGGCAGTTTTGTAAAAAAACTTTTTTCGAGCAAATTTGAAGTGTTAAACCTCGTACCAATAAAAAATGTGATATGGTATGACATTCGTTGGATCATCGGAGTTGATGCGATAAACTGTCGGCCGTTGGATGAAAGAGGCATGTTAATAGAGGTGGGCCCCGGGAACGTACATGAGTTAAAATATGTATCGGGTTTGATATCTATTGCAATATTGGATATATATTAAAGTTGAGTGCACATATGAGAATGGGTTATGTGTGGATTATATAATTGATGCAAGTTAATACATTATGTTATGCCAAGGGTTAAAACCATGGTCGAGGATTGACTTAGGCTTTTATATATATATGTTCAAAGGGTGCTGTCAAGTGGAATGTACTAAAAGTGCAGAGCTTATCAAACACATGTGGGCTCCATGAAAAGGTTTTGCATTAAAATTTCGCATTGGGTTTAGTTATAAGTTGATAGTGTGGTGGTGGCATATATACAAATGCACAAGTAATGCGCTAACCAAAGTTGTGGTTTGGACTCATAATATATCATACGAAGGGTAACCCTGGAGCATATATATATATATATATATATATATATATATATATATAGAGTGGGTCGAACTCCGCCAGGGTGAGAACCTTTGGTTTATTGAGCTATTAAAGGTTGATTTCATATATGTATGTTGAAATAAGTTGGTATGCGGATATATAAGCTTGGGGAAATAAAACCTTATGTTAATGCTTGCATATAAACCATAGTTAATACGCAAGTGGGACCCCTAAATAAAATTCTGAGAATCACAACCCAAGGTGGAGTATACATAAAGACTGAAGTGACAAAGTATACTTATATATGTAGTGCCTTATAAACAAGGGGCAAAATTATATATATACATATATGTGAAGCGAGCTATTGTTCGGGCCTAATACAAACAAAGTCTTATAAGGTGGGACCTAAGTCACGAATCGCATCAGAGAAAATTTGGCAGCGGAACATGTTAACCAAAAGTTGCGATTGCGGTTGAGTTCCGGACCTGATATGTTTTAAACGATGATTCATATATGTTTGAGTTCCGACATCAAAGTGAACAGTGTTACATCACATTGGAGTGATTCATCGCATTGGCACATCAAAGTGAACATTGTTACATCGCATCGGAGAGATTCATCTCATCGGCACATCAAAGTGAACAGTGATTTATCGCATCAGAGAAGGAGAAGAGCATCAGAACATATAAATGGTAGTTGTGATTGCGATTAATCGCAATCAGAAGTATTTGAGAGGTGATACATTGCATCAGAGAATAGATTAAGTTCAACGAGTGGGCCCGTAAGGGCATTTTATGTATTAAAATGTGTTGGAAATATGATGCAAAGTGTTGTCCTTGATGGCAACCTACTTGATAAAGTTGATGACAACCTTCTTGATAAAGTTGCCCTTGATGGAAACTGACTTGATGAGTTTATTGATGATATAAATCTGATGTATCTACAGAGCATCTCAGAAGTAACAAAGAAAGAAATTCCAGAAAATGCCAGAATAATGATAAAAATGGTATGTCACAAAGCATACGCGGGTTTGTAAAGGCGAAGTAGCGTATGTACACAGAAATGTACGTGACAAGTAGCGTATGCCTATTTGCGCTCTAAATTTATAAAACCAGGGGAATTTACCATGGTATTGGCACACAGTATTGAGCACTAGATTATCCATTTGATCCCGTCCAGGAATACCATCGGAAGTTGTGTGGTTTTGACTCATGGTATTGATAAAGGCTAAATCTATATAAGGAGAAGAAGATCATAGTGAAAGTGGGTGCATGGTCTGGGTATTGAATGAATACTTCACTCTGAAGTATATCTGCATGGAATGGGTTATAGTTCATTAATATATCTAAACAAATAATGCATCTATGAATACAATGATGGATGAAGAAAATGATGAAGAGGGATCTCTAGATCTGAAATGACCATGTATTGTCTAGATCTGTTTATGAAATGTTTAGATCTATGATTTGGTGAATCTTTGCTGAAGTAAAGGAGGAGATCTGATTTATCTATTCTGAAGAGCTACATAGTCCTGAAAAGTTACAGATCTATACGCAGGTTTGCTTCAGAAAAAGCGCATGCATACGCAGGTTAGTTTCAGCAACAGCGTGTATGGAATTTGATATTAGTTCTGAAATATGTGCATATGTATATGCAGGTTTGTTTCTGTGAAAGCGCGTATATACGCAGGTTCAGTGAAGTAAAATCGCGTATGGAATCTAGGGTTTTGCTGAAGTATGTGGATTGAAATGTCTGATCTGTTTTGCTTTTTTACTGCTATCTTTCAATGATGTATTCACACAAGATCTGGGTTGTTTGAATGTTGATTATTCTGCTGATTATGTTGATCATAGATCAATTTGTTGGTTGATTGGTTGATGATTCAATGAATGAATTGATGGGGTTATAAGTTTCAGTTTGATGAATGTTGAGCTTAAATGTGTGGAGAGGGTCCAGTCTAAAAATTTGATGAAAAGTGGCCTACAAGGTATGTTGTATGGAATTTGATGGATCCAGTATGAAAATTGATGAAACGTGGTCCATGGTGGTGCTGAGGGTCGAAGCCTTCAGCGAGGGGGTTGTAGCTCCCTTCCAGTGGTAGCTGGTAAACGAGAGCAGGGGGTAGTAGCTCCCTTCCAGGAGAGGCTGGTAAACGAGAGCAGGGGGTTGTAGCTCCCTTCCAGGAGAGGCTGGTAAATGAGAGAAGGTTGTAGCCTTCTGCAGGTGGGTGCCTGCATGCTGGTATGAGTCTGCGCCAGTACATGATTGTTGTAAGAAGTTTTCTTTATAATAAATATTGAAGACTGAGATAACAGCAACGATGGTTTTCTCCCAAATTGGGTTTCCACCTTAAATACTGGTGTTCATATGTGTTGCTTATGTGTGATGATTTATTCTGTTCTTACTGCACATGTTTACCACTCGCTAAACATCTAATGAATGAATGATGCAATGATCTAAGTAAATAATTATCTGCATAATGAGATCTCTGGTAATACGCAAGTTTTATTAAGGATGTCC
>CM076575.1:916076915-916149901 GCA_034641835.2 Pinus albicaulis
TCGCGCATACCAGTCAGGTCGCAGAAAGAATGGGTCGCAAGGTAACCCAACGGTCAAGAAGGTGAACAGTCAAGGAAACCCAACGGGCAGTTTTGGCATTATAAATACTCCTACGGGAGCTTGTATTAGGGCTTTTCTTTTTTGGAAGACTCAAGAGCTACATTGTATTGTATCGAAAGACCATATTCTTAGACATATGAATATGAATACTTGCTAAATCCCCTTTGATCGGATGATGTATTTTGCTGTGACAGTACTATGTGTATTTCCCGAACAGTTTCAGAACATCCTATGATTAATGAAACTGCCTTTTTGATAATATCATTTATGCATCATGTTTATCTATGATTGTGTTGATGATGTTCAGTTGTATCGCTTTCTAAATGAATGTTAATACCTTTGTCTATTAGCATTTCGTTTTATCTTTCAGAAGTAAGTTTTATCGCTTTCTAAATGAATGTTAATACCTTTGTCTATTAGCATTTCATTTTATCTTTCAGAAGTAAGGAGGATCTTGCCATTAAGAACTATTTCTTCTGTGGTAAGATACCTTGCAAGCATGACCCCAAAGACGTGTCGTTAACTGCATCTCTTCGGGCGTATGTGTTTTATTCATTCTCTTGCTACGCATAGTGTTGTAGACATGTTCCATGCATCAATCATGTATTTCGTATCCTATGAATAAGTGTGTGTCCGCAGGTTTGATCAGGTTCTTTTGAGACCAGAAGGGAAGGCATCTTAGGCGGTAACCGGACCCACACTCCGGATGGGATCCCTACTCCAAACGGTTTAAGGTCTAATTGGGACTTTTCACCCCAGGCGAAATAAACTTGACACTCCACTACAAAAGGAAGATGAAGAACTAATCTCTGAAAAGTTAACAGAGATTAGAAAATAGATTAAGGCCAAAAGAAGCAGAAGGATAAGGTTGAATGTTCTAACAGAGGTTTCAGAGCATATGGAATAAATTTTGATGAAATTGCATGAGGACATGCAATAGTCTTGCAGTGGGGGTATGTTGAGCCTTAGAATTGCATTCTCTTTTACAAACCTTCACTTCATTTCATCATTATTTTATCACTTCATAAGCCTAAAATCAATGAAGAATGATTAGGATTGCTTAAAGGTTACATGAAATCGATTAACATATTGTAATTTCATGATTTTTGCTATTTTAACAATTTTCTGCAAAATAGCTACAGAATACAGGCATTCCGTAGCTGACCGCGCATTCCGTAGCTGATCCCGAATTCCGCAGCTGTTTTACAGTTTGAGTGGGTTCCAGGTGTCGTCTGAAGGAAAACCACATATGGGCATATTCCACGTCATGTCTACATGGTTCGTTGCTCACCATGAAGGAAGAAATGAATTCTGTGTATGGTTTTGATACGTGGGAACATATTTAAGAAAGCATACTTCTAGTAGGATTGTCTCAGTCTAGCTGTCTACAGCAAAAGTACGCAGCCTTCAATAAGAGTTTTAATTCAAATAGGAATGGGAAAGACAATAATCCTTCATTATCTCAAGTTCTGTTATGTAATTTTATTATAAATATGACTTGGGAGACCAAGCAACGCTGGTTAGATCTTGGTCAGTTTTTGGCTTTTGCCACAGAACCGTGAATACTCTGTTTTTCAGTCATTATCTCCTTTAATGAAAGAAACATCATCTCTGTGAACGTGCTGAGTCAATTTTGAGTTCGATTGCATGCTACCAGGTGGTGGAGGGCCCCTACCTCCTGTGCAGCTCTATTTTTATAATTTAGATAAGTATTTTATCTCTGTTTTCACAGTTTAGATACGTATTTACTTTCAGTCTTCTGTTTATGTTTCAATTGCATTGAGTTATACAACCAGAATTGTTCTAATAAAATTTTTCAACATATTATTCATGATGAACAAGATGGATTGTGTAATTTCATAGAGTAATGGCATGTCAATTTCAATAGAATACTCCGGAGGTAGAATGCATATGGTTCAGCTTTGTCCTTTCTTTTCAAGTATGATAATAGCTCTTTAGTTTGATATTGTTCATTGTAGATTAATAGCATCTTAGTTTAGTTTTAACTCATTGCTTTAACACTTCAAGTTTAGCTGTTGTCCATTGTAGCTTACTTTGTCTTAGTTGATAAATTCAATCTCACAGGCTTAATTATTTATAAAACTTCTTTTGTTCAAAATTCATACTCATACACAATTATCTAGACAAAAGATAGTATTATTATAAGGTCTGGAGTATTTTGCAGCTTCTTTATCATTTCACAAACAAGCCTCTTTCTCAAAGACTATTTTTGAAAGGAAATCTATAACTTTTGAGAAAGGTTTAATGGTGTTAAATTGAGTTGCAAAACAGAAGTAGAAACTTTACCTTGTTACAAATATTCTTTTCCACATATTTTCCAACAAATCTTTATTCATGGATAAGATGTTGTACATTGTAAGTTATCTGTTTGATTAGTGATTTAGGAGAAAACTTCATTTACACTTAGCTTGTTCATTTCTCGGGTTCATTTCAATTTCATGTTGTGAGTTTACAATAGAGTCATTATCAAGCTTTGTATTTGTTGGTTGCTAGTCATAGTTAGACTCTGTTTTGTTTCAGCATTTTCATTTGTTTACCATCATAGTTTAGGCTTCACTCTGTTTTGACCAATAGTTTCCCTTCAATTAGCACTTAATTCTTTTCCTTTTCAAAATAAAACCATAAAACCAAAAACATCAGAAAACACTAAACACAACGAAGTAGGAAGAGGTTACTTAGGCACATATGGTGCGACTTCACTTGACCCGGTTTACTGCCTTAACTGCATTTTAAATGAGCTCAATTTGAGACTAAGGTTGAGACCAAACACTAATTTCTCATTGTATTTCTCCTTTTCTTCAAGCTGATTTTTCAGAGTTTCTATGGATATTTAACTTTCTTCTAAGCATATTTTGAGTTGATTGATTTCATCAAGAAAATAATTTTCCTCTAAAGCATCCATAAAATTATATTTTTCTTTTCTAGATTCCTTTTCAAATGCCATGAGAAGTCTAAGATCTTGTTCACATTCTTCCTCACTATCAGATAACCCATCACTGTCTTCATGAGTATAGTAACTTTTTCTAGTGCTAAACCGATTCTTATTCCTTCTTGCTACTTCCTTCCCCTTTTCATGTGTTTCTTTATGAGGACACTTAGCAGCATAATGACCAACTCTTCCACAAGCAAAACATTTGAAAGGAAGCTTACCTCTGAACCGTCCTGTGCCAAGTTGGAGTTTCTTTACAAAATTTACCTCATCTTCTTCTAAGATATACCCTGATCCTTCTGTCTCTTGTACTTCTTTCCCTTTTGTAGAAGCTCTAAAGACGACTTCTTTGACTTCAGATGGTCCTCCTCTTCTCATTTCATATGCAGTTAGTATGCCATGAAGTTGCACCACAATAAGATTTTGAAGATCCTGCTTTTCTTCAAGAGCAGAAAATTTTGACTCAAATTTTGCCGTTAGAGATCTTAAAATTTTCTCAACCAAAGTAGATTCAGTTATTGTTTCTCCCAGATTTCTCATACGATTTATAATATCATCAAGACGTAAAAAGAAATTGGCAATGGTCTCCTCATTATGCATTTTTAGATTCTCATATTGAATTCTGAGAGTTTGGAGTTTAGCACTTTTTACCTTTGCATCACCTTCATAACTTAAAATGATTTTGTCCCATATTGCCTTTGCTGTATCCAGTTGCATGACTTTGACAAATCTTGATTCAGTTAGACTTCCCAATAGAGCATTGACCGCCTTTACATTTGTTTTATAATTCTTTCTTTCCGTTGGATCTGTTGGTGCTGTGGCTGGATATTGATATCCTCCTTCAACAATAGCCCATACATTTGCTCCCAGAGACTGAAGATAGGATCTCATCCTTGTTTTCCAGAAGATTAAATTTTTTTCATTGAAGAGTGGAGGCCTGATAGATGTTGTTCCATCTTGATTGCTCATCTTGTTGATCTTCCTTCTAGCGGCTAAGCTTTTTCAGAAGGACCTACTCTGATTCCAATTGTTGGAAAAAATACTGAGAGGGGGGGTGAATCAGTATTTTGAGCTGACTGAAAAAATTTTTACTTTTTCTTTGAGCAGATTTTCATACGCGGTTTTTATGAGCTAAACTAGCGTATGCACGTGGAAATACAGAAGGAAACTAGCGTATATAGATTTATCTTTCAGATTTAGATAATTTCAGAGGAACAGTCTTTTAAACAGATTTATCAGTTATGAATAAGGCTAGATAACAGAAGTTATGAGCAGTAAACAATAGTATAAAGCATCACACACATGAACACCAATATTTAAGGTGGAAACCCAATTCGGGAGAAAACCACTGCTGCCGTCGTCTCTGGCTTCAATATTTATTATATAGAAAACCTTTTACAACATTGTAATGATGTAGACTTATACCAGTACGCAGGCTTCTACCTGCAGAAGGCTGCAACCTTCTCTCGTTTTCCAGCTACAACTGGAAGGGAGCTCCAACCCCCTGATTTCGTTTACCAGCCTCTCCTGTAAGGGAGCTTCAACCCCCTGATTTCAACACCAGCTTCTACTGGCTAAAATATTCTACTTTCATACTAAAGGCTTCAACCCTCAGGTCCACTGCAGACCACGTTTCATCAATTTTCATACTGGATCAAAACAGCTTCAATACAACCTCTTAGCATCAACAACCATACTTTGCCCAAAACTTCAATCAGAACAGTAGGATCATTGTAACCAGAACATTAGAAATAACCCAGACTTCAAAACAAATATGCAGATACAAACTCAAATTTGAACATTCATCAATTCAGATAGCATACGCTACTTCTCTTTACTGAAGCCGCGTGTATATGCGCATTCCTGCTCACCAACCTGCGTATGCCTCTGTGCATACTATTTTCAATAACATGAAATGCATACGCCACTTCTCTTCACCGAAGCTGCGTGTATACGCACTTTTCTTCGTATCAACCTGCGTATACTTCTGAGAATACTGATTTTCAGAATGTGATCAATCTCAAATTCAAATCTAAGGCTTTCAGTCAAACACCTTCTCAGTAATGCAGAACCTTTAGACAGTCAGTCAGGTTTAACCATGTTTTCTCACTCATTGATTAGATTTGTTCATTATCAAATTAGCATCATATTTCATATTCAATCAACCCAGAACTTCAAGTAGACTTCATTGACCGACAACAAAGAGAAAACATAAATCATAGAAGTAATATCTGTAAATAAGCTTCAGAAACCCTAACTTCCATATGCGATTTTTATTAAACGAACCCACGTATATACACGCTTTTACCAAGACAAACTAGCATATAGATCTGTAAAAGATAAATTTTGCAGAACAGACCAGATCTATAAACTTACCCAGATTTCTTCAATTTCTTCATCAGACTTGCGCCAGGTCTTCATCATTTCTTTTGCAGATCATCCTAGAGATTCATCATTTCTAGATCTAGAGATCTTGAGCCTTCATCATATCCATAGGTGCATCATAGATTCAGATCTATCAATTAAGAACAGAGTTCAACCATGCAGATATTCCTTAGAGGAATTTATTCATCAGTAACCCTTTCACATGCACACATTGCACTATGATCTTCTTCTCCTTAAATAGATTTAGCGTTTACCTATACCATGAGCCAAAACCACAAAACTTCCGATGGTATTCTTGGACGGAATCAAATAAACCATACAGCGCTCAATACTGTGTGCCAAAACCATGGTAATGCCCCTTGGTATTGTAATTTTGGAGCGCAAAAAGGGCATACGCGACTTGGGACGTACTTATCCATGTGCATATGCAACTTGGCCTTTACAAACTCGCGTATATATTGTGACATATCTTATTTATCATTACTCTGGCACTTACAGGAATTTCTTTCTTCGTTAATTCTGAACTGCTTTGTAGATACATCAGATTTACATCATTAACAAATAGGTTGCTATCCAAAGACAACTCATCAAGTCAGTTTCCATCAAGTAGGTTGCCATCAAGGACAACACATTGCATCATATTTCCAACAATCTCCCACATTGCATCATATTGCCAACACATAGTGACTTGGATAAGGATATTCTGAAGATAATTCTTCTCCGGGCACTTAGGGAAGATTCTCTGCAAATTCTAAACATAGTAGGAAAGGGGGATATTTCAAAATAAGACTTCGACATGATCTGCGACTATTTCATTCATTGTTCACGAGGGGCTGCAAGGAACGAACAAGGAATTCGGTCATTAAAGACTTCTGGTGGAGGGGTTACAAAGGTTGAAATTGGAAACCTACTGGATAATCTAAGGACCGATATCCTAAGCACATTATCCACCCAGATGGACACTCTACAAGCAAAACAAAAACAAATAGATTTGGAGAAGACTATGGCTATATTTTGCCCACAATGCAGAAAGAAGCATCCCTTGAAATAATGCCCATTAAACATAGTGGAAGCCTGCGCGATCGGTGAACAGACTCATGCGACCAGCTCGTGCCGTTCCTTGTCCGGACTGAAGGCAGATTTTCAAGGGGCAACTGAATAAAATGTGTTAGACCACCTGTACTTCATGGGGCCGAAAAAACCATGGCAACCTTGACCACCAGCTATGAATCCAGGTATGTTTTAGGACCCATCCCAATATTTTAATAATTTTAATATGGGTCCCCAGTTTGCACCATTTTCATCTATGTGGTATCAATATCAATACCCCCCTTGGCAACAATGGGTTCCCCAGACCAATTCAAATCCTTCATGGAATCAGAACTGGCGTGGACCCTCTCCTACTGTGCAATTTCCTCAACCTATGCCTCAACAACAACTTCAGTTTCCCTCTAATGTACCTCCTAGCAATCCAACCCTTCGACCCCATCTTCCTATCCAGCCCAATCTGAATCCTAATAATAAATGGATCCAACAAATAGATACTCTTAACCTTCCATCTTATATCATTTCCACCATAGGACTTAACGAAATAAACTTACGATCTGGGCGAGTAGTAAATGCTCCCACTTCACCTATTATTATAGCTGATAGGAAGTGGTGATGTGAGGTGATGTGACCATTTTGGTGGATTCTTGGCATTACTTTGTGGACCTCCTTGTCTTACAGACTTGATCTTGAGTTGGTGGTCATCTAATGGTCTTGGGAAGGCCTTGGCTCGCAACTGTAGACGCCTACATAGGTTTCAATTTTAGGAATATTGCTTCTGTGATCCATAAATTGTGAAAAAGTCTTTCGGTAAAAATCACATCCAAATAAATTTGGTCGACGCGTTTCAAACCAGCCAGTGTGGTTCATCATCAGGACTTGATGAAAAATCTGATCAGGAAACCCAATTAAATATAAACGAGAAGCTCCAACTAGATGTTGAAAGATAACGACTAGTTTGCCTACATAGGTTTCCGATCTGGGCATATGATCATATCAAATGGGACAATTACAAAGAATCTTACTCTTTACCCTCCTGCGAAACCTAGCCCATCGGAAAAAATATTAACCAATCAGAAACCTCTACCAATAGAAGAGCCTGAACCTGAAAATGAAGAATTTATACCAATCCTCACTATTGGGCAGGCCCTTCAATTCAAAACAGAAACTGAGGACGATGTCATCAACACTTTTATTAATGATCCCAGTTCTGTTTCCAATTCAACTCGTCAAATTTTAGAATCTGCTATGAGTTTTGAAACACAAGAAAACATTGAACCAGAAGATTAAATTGAAGGCATTCTGTAACCTCATCCCATGATAGTATTCCAATTGATATTGAACCAGGGAAAACACTCAATATCAACCCTAATCTGTTTGAATCCCAGACAAAATAGCTCTTAAAAGTCCCGCAAGATCATCAGGAAGCTTTTGCCTAGGATTATACCGACATGAAGGGGATCCCGGCTAATTTATGTACTCATCATATTTATATTAAGGAATATTTCCACCCTGTAAGATAGCCCCAACGAAGAATGAATCATGCTCTAAAGAACATTTTCAAAGAAGAATTACAAAAATTATTGGATGTAGGTTTCATTTACCCCATCTCAGATAGCCAATGGGTATCCCCACTAATTATTGATCCTAAAAGGAATGGTAAGTGGCGGATCTGTGTAGATTATAGGGAGCTAAATAAGGCAACTCAAAAATACCATCTCCCTTTGCCATTCATTAACCAAGTCCTGGACACCTTGGCTGGGAAGAAGTTATTTTCCTTCCTAGACAGATTCAGTGGATATAACCAGAATGAGATAGCCCTGGAAGACCAGGATAAAACAACTTTCACATGCCCCTGGGGGACCTTTGCATACAGGGTCCTCCCATTTGGCCTGTGTAATGCTCCTTCTACCTTCCAGAGGGCAATTCTGGGAATCTTTTTTGATTTGGTCAATGATAGTGTTGAAATATATATGGATGATTTTACTCCATATGGAAATTCATTTGAAGAGGGATTGGAAAATCTGGAGAAAGTACTCAAAAGATGTAAGCAGACCCATGTATCTTTGAGTACAATCAAATGCCATATGATGAGGGAAGAAGGGATAACATTGGGACATTTTCTCTCAGCTTTTGGAATTCGAGTTGATCCAGCCAAAGTAGAGGTAATATTGCACTTCTCGGTACCAAAGACACCCACACAGGTACGTAGCTATATTGGTTGTGTTGGTTATTATAGATGTTTTATATAAAAAAATTCTAAGATAGCACATCCACTTTTTCAATTGCTAACGAAAGATGCAGAATTCTTGTGGACTGAAGACTGTGAAGCAGCTTTCACGAAAATTAAGGGACTGATTTGCAAACCTCCAATCCTTCGAGGACTTGATTGGGCATTACCATTTCACATACATGTTACTGCTTCTCAAACAGCAGTAGGATCTATTTTAGGACAACACGTAGACAAAACACCACATGCAATTTATTTTGTTAGCAAGAATTTAATTCCTACTGAACTGAATTACACGGTGACGGAAAAAGAATTCCTGGCTATCATTTATGCTATCAACAAGTTCCGGCATTACATCACCAGGTATCCTACTTTTGTACATACTGATCATGTAGCAATCAGGTATTTGATGAATAAACCTATCACTCATGGCCGTATTACAAGATGGTTGTTATTGCTTCAATAATTTGTCATTACAATAATAGACAAACCAGGAAAAGATAATGTAGTTGTTGATTTCATATCTAGAATGGATAACAATGATGAATGCACACCTATAAAAGATAGTTTTCCCGATGAGCATATTTTTGCAGTTTCTACTAAACCTCCATGGGATGCAAATATTTCTAACTATATTGCTACAGGGAAAGTGCCTCATCATTTTTCATACAGAAAACAGCAAAAAATTGTTCATCACAGTGCCCAATATTCTTGGATGGTAGGGTACATTTTTCATACAGGAGCTGATAAGCAAATTCAGTGTTGTGTATCTGAGGATGATATTTATGAAGTATTGAAGGCTACCCATGATGGCCCTTGTGGAGGGAATTTTTCAGACAAAATAACAGGCCATAAGGTGCTACAAATGGGATATTACTGGCCTTATATATTTTGAGATGCGCAGAATTATGTCAGGAGCTGCAATAGTTGCCAGCGTATGGGGCAGCCTAGTCGAGCTGATGAAATTCCTTTACAGGCACAGGTAGTCCTCGAACCTTTTGAGAAATGGGCTATCGACTTCGTTGGACCCTTCAACCCACCCTCCCAACAAAAGGTTTGCATTCTGGTCTGTACTGATTACGTGACTAAGTGGGTAGAAGCCAAAGTTGTTGCAAAAGAAACAGAGCATGTGGTCTCAGATTTTCTATTTGAGGAAATTTTTGCTCGTTATGGTACTCCAAGAGAGATTGTTTCAGATGGAGGAGCACAATTTACATCACACATGATAGCAAATTTTATGCAAAAATATGAAGTCAAACACAGGGTGACATCTCCATACCATCCCCAGGCGAATGGACAAGTAGAAAGCACAAACAAGAAATTGGAAAATATATTGACAAAAACTGTGGCATATCATCGTCGAAATTGGGCTCAAAAGCTTATTGAAGCTCTTTGGGCGTACAGAATGACATGGAAGAACACAATTGGGTTTTCACCATTTGAGTTGGTTTATGGAAAATCCCCGTTGTTTCTAATAGATTTTGAAATCAGTACGCTCATAACAGCTCTTGAAGTTGGTTTTGATCTGTCAAATTCCCATAAACACCGACTGGCCCAGCTCAATGAACTAGATGAAATTCGCTCAATGGTTGTCTAGAGAACTACTGCCATGCAGCAGCAGAAAATGAAATGGCACGATAATTTTATCAAGAACAAAGTGTTTCATAGGGGAGATTAGGCACTACTCTATGACTCTCGCTTTAAGGATTTTAAGGGAAAGCTTTGCACTCGCTGGATGGGACCTTAGGAGGTGGACATTGTATTTGATAATGGAACAGTCAGGCTAGTCACAATTGATGATACACGTGCTTCATTCATAGAAAATGGACATCGCCTGAGATTATACCATTGCCCAGCCTCTAAGGATGCTTTTATCAAACACCTCTCTGAGAAATCTGGTTTGAACGTTATCAGCGCAGAGAACTCTTCCTCTGCATCCTCGCTCTAAAAAAAAAAAAAAAAATCCATAAAAATATATATATATATATAATAAAAAGAAGGTATATTGTTACTATTTATCTTGTTGTCTTTTTGCAGGAGTTACTACTAAGGAGTAAAAATCAAAGAAAATTTTTCCTAAGTATCAATTGTTGCTACTCATGATGTTGTTACTAGATTGCTGCTACTCATGATGTTGTTACTCGGTTGCTGCTACTCATGGTGTTGTTACTTGGTTGCTACTACTCATGATGTTGTTACACGGTTGCGCTTGTAGAAATTTGCTGAATAAAGAAGATTTATCCACCGAGATTATCCCGATCACATATCAATTCGAATTCATATGCAACACATAATCTCTTCCACTCAGATCATCACACATGCGGAAATAAAACAAGCGGTATGCGATCAAACAATCATCAAAACATCACACACATTACACAGTATGTATGGGGAAAGCTTATAGCTGAAAACCCCGCAGCTATTGTGTATATTATAATGGAGAAAACATGTAACAAAATCAGTACAATACTCCTCACAAGTACTCAGTACTTTCTCATGAAGTTACACACAAACTAGCTTGGTTTTGAACAAGTTACTGGTTCAAAACTCACCACTAATTTCCTTACCTCTATTGTGCAATCATGGCCTGTCTAAATAGAGATCCAAGGTTAGAATCTCCTTGGCTTGATAGCGCAATCATCATGGGAAATTCCTCCAAGTGTGGTGCAAATCTCATGCACAACTGATGTCGCCACTGATAGCTAACTCAACCCTTTCATCTACCTCTTTCACTGGTCTCCACTGAACTGTCCATGCACTGTAGTGAACTGATGTGTTCTTGAGTTGAATAATGAGTTACTAATTAATGAATTAAATAATATTTAATTCACTCTACTCATTACTAGTTGATTAGCTAGTTAAACTAATCTCAACTAGTTCAACTAAGTTAAACCGAACACAACTCCACCAACTGTCTCATCAACTCCACCAAACTTCTGCCACTGAAGTCCTAACTGAAGTCAACCATGCATGAGTTCACCAAACCCCTAGGAATAGCGTAATTCCTCTGTCATATGCATGAGCCACTTCTGTAGTTCCAACTGAAGTGCTCCAAGAGAGTAAACTGAAGTTTAGAGTCCAAATATTATTAAGGGTAAATAATATTTGACTTTTCTATTTTTAGGATAGGCAGTCTAAAAATAGAATTCGACCTAAATGTCTAAAAATAGAGGTCCATCTATTTTTACCAACATGACCAATACTCCAAGAATAGCATACTGCAACTCCCAGACCATGCTCCATATGTCTAAAAATAGACATAGTCTAAAAATAGACTTTGCGCTAAAAATAGCCTGCGGGCCCACTTAGTGAAGGCGACTTCATTTCACTAAGCTCCATCATCTTGTTGCATTTTCAACACTCCCTCTCAACAAGATATGGATTATCTGCAACCCCTATCCTACCTCTATGGAATTCGAACTTGCTCCTGGTGAGCGCCTTCGTCAAGATGTCAGCATCCTGATCCTCCGTGGGAACATATGAAAGTAACATGATTCTCCGCTGAACACAATCTCTGATATGATGGTACCTGATGTCGATGTGTTTGGATCTATCATGAAATATTGGATTAGCCGAGAGTTTAATGCAACTCTGGTTATCACAATAAATCAAGGTAGGCTCCAAGTGCAACTAACAATCCAACGAGGATCTTCCTCATCCAATAGCCTCGCACATGCGCCCAAGCTTGCTGCCATGTACTCTACTCGCTGAACCGAAAAGTAACGGATCTCTCGGCTCGCTATACTGTGCAACCTGTCGACCCAATCCCCGAAAACTCCCTCCCGATGCTCTTTCGGTCCGTTGCTCCCCGCCCACCGCATCGCTGAAGCCGGAAAGCTTCGCTCCATCCTCCTGTCTGTACCATATACCATATCCCGATGTGCCACTAAGATAATGCAATACATGCTTACCTGCCTTCCAGAAGATCTTGGTAGGCTCAACCATAGCTTGCGAAAGCCGTTTAACAGCATAGCATATATCGGGTTGTGTATTGACCAGATACATAAGCGACCCCACCAACTGTCGATAGACAGTGGCATCCACTACCTCCGCTGAAGTAGCATCCTCCTTCCTCAAACCACCAGGAAGAGGAGTGTCAACAGGCTTGCAGCCTTGCATGTTGAACCTCTCCAGAATCTCCCGAGCATACTTGCCCTGAGAAACAAACAGTCCTCCACTGCGCTGCCAAATCTCCAATCCCAAAAAATAATGAAGGATGCCCAGGTCCTTCATCTCAAACTCTCGTGCAAGATCCTCCTTGCATGAAAGTATCAACTGCTCATCGCCAGTCAAAATCAGATCATCTACATACAGTACGATGATCAACAGCTTCCCCTCCACCACAATCTGGTACAGGTTTAGATCCGCCTCACTCTTGGAGAATCCAAGCCCGGTGAAGTAGCTGTCTATCCGAGTGTACCAAGCACGAGGTGCTTGCTTCAGCCCGTACAGTGCTCTCTTGAGTCGGCACACATGCGACTCACTGCTGAAGATCTCAAAACCTTCAGGCTGCTCTATGTACACCTCCTCCTCAATGACTCCGTTGAGGAACGCAATCTTCACATCCATCTGATGAATGTGCCACCCCATCTGCGCTGAGAGAGCAAGGATCGTCCATATGGAAGAGTACCTTGCGACAGGTGCAAAAGTCTCCTCATAGTCAATCCCCTCGATCTGTGAGAAGCCACGGGCGACAAATCTCGCCTTGTACTTCTCCACACTCCCGTCAGCCGCCTGCTTCACTTTGTAGATCCATCGCGAACCCACCACTGATTTCCCCTCCGGTCTTGGGACAATCTCCCATGCACTGTTTCTGACGATCGAATCATATTCTTCGATCATGGCATCTACCCATGCGGGTTCCTCCACAGCTTCCTCAAAAGAGGATGGCTCTGTCACGACACATTGAATCACAAGAGCCATGTATCCAGTGTACCGATCCGGTGACTGCCTCTGTCTGCGCTGTGCTGTAGGTGGTCCTACAACCTTCTCTGCATCTCGAGCCAGTCGCTCAGCTTCTGTAGTGCGCATGCGCCCTCTGATGGTTGGCGCCGCATGGGTGGTTTCTTCCACCTCCTGAACTTCCTCTTGTGGCTGATCCACATCCGGAAGCTCCTCCTTAGGAACTAACAGCTCCTCATCTGCATGCAAGTGTAGCTCCCTCTCAAGCGAACACTGCATGGCTTTCTCCTCCTGAAACTTGATATCCCATCGCACAACAGTCTTGCGACTGTCTGACAAATACACCCGATAGTTGTGAGGTGTATCAGTGTACCCCACAAATATTCCAACCTTAGCAGTTGGATCCAGCTTCCTTCTCGCATCCTTCGTCACATGCATGTAGACAGGAGAACCAAAAATCCGCAAATGGGAAATATCAGGCCTCTTGCCAGAATAAGCCTCCTCCGGTGTATTCATGCCAAGAACCTTGTGAGGACAACGGTTCTACACATACACTGCTGTATTGCATGCCTCAGCCCACAAGTGAAGGGGTAGGCCCTGATCATGCAACATCGCCCGTGCAGCACCCACGATCGTTCTGTTCTTCCGCTCAGCCACCCCGTTCTGCTGTGGGTTATGGGGTGCGATGAGCTCTCTCCAAATCCCTTCTGTGCTGCAGAACTCCTTGAATTCAGCCGAGATGAATTCACCACCATTGTCGCTCCTTAGAGCAATCACTTTCTTCCCCAACTCCTTCTCGACCAGTGCTTTAAACTCACAGAACTTCACGAATGTATCGCTCTTCTTCTGCATGAAGAAGATCCAGCACTTTCGAGAGAAATCATCAACAAAGATCACATAGTACTTGTGCTTTGCTGTCGAAGCAACTGAGAAAGGACCACACACGTATGTGTGAACTCTCTCAAGGATCGTCGTGGCGCAACTATCCTTCCCGTGAAAGGTGGCTTTCACATACTTCCCCAAGGTACACCCCTTGCACTGATCTGACTACGCAAGAGTGCCCTTAGGAAGCCCAGTAGAAATCTGCTGCAGTATCTTCAAAGCTCCGTGGTGAAGGTGGCCCAATCTCCTGTGCCACAGTTCACCCTCATCATCCCGGCTCACCACTTCTCCCGCCTTGCATGCCATTGCTGCGCAGCCATCTACTTGCAACTGATAAAGGTTCTTGACTCAAACCCCTATCTTCCGGGTCTCACCAGTAGTCTTACTGCGCAGGAAAGCTTTTCCTTCACTGAAGACCACATCATACCCCTTGTCTTCCAACATCGCCACAGAGATCAGGTTCTTCATCAATTCTGGAACATGCAAAACTTCCTTCAATATGAAAGGTTTACCAGACTCCCTCTCAAAGGAAATGGTACCGATACCAGTCACACTGTATCTACCATCATCGCCCATCTCGATGTGCACTCCAAGATCTTTTTCCTCCAGATCTGAAAACAGATCTCGATCTCCGGTCATGTGAAATGACGCACCACTATCCAAGAACCAAACTGATCCCGCCACACTTGAAACCAAGCATGCAATCAGTGAAAAATCTAGTTCGAATTGAGAAGCCAATGCCTCTCCCGCTGCAGATCCGGCAGCCTTCTTATTTTTCTTCTTCTGCGGACAATTTGTGGCATAGTGTCCGTGCTGGTGACAGTGAAAACACTTCACCTTGGACATGTCTTGCTTCTTGCCTTTCGCACCAGACCGAGAAGCCTTCTTGCTCTTCCCCTTCTTTGCTTTGGCAGCCAAAGCGCAATTTTCTTCATCAGATACCTTGGATGAAGATCCATCCCTAGTAGTCCTCCTTATCTCCTCCTGCATGAGATCCACCCAAAGGCGCTCCCATCCCGGCAACTTCTCCCGACCATTGACACTATCTTGATATGAATTCCAAGCCTTTGGAAGACCAAGGAGAGCTAGGTCCACCATGTCCTCATCTTCGACAGTCACCCCCACACTTCCCAGTTCATCTCTGCATTGAGTGAACTTCATGAGGTATTTGGCGATACTGTCGCCTTTCTCCATCTTGATGTTTCTGAGCTTATCCTTGAGCGCCAGCTTCCTTTGGTCGCTCTTACTCTGGAATAGATCTATCAATGCTTTCCACATTAAATATGGAGAAGCTTTTCCATGCAGGTTGGATACAATATGATCCTTGACGCCCTCCAACAGAATCCTTCGACATTTCGCCATCTTCTTTTGCCAAGCTTCGACTTCAGCAGGATCAGTGGGCTTTTGGAAATCCGTATCTATGAACTCCTTCAGTCCATTATCTTCTAATACTGCCTCCATGCGATCTTTCCATGCAACATAATTCGAACTGCCTTCAAGAGCATATTCGAGTCGCAAACCGTTGAAAGACATTTTCAACTCCGGCACCAAGAAAACAAACTACTGCAAAATTCGAATTCCAAGCTCAAAGCTCAACCGCTCTTGATCTGTGAGAACAAATTATTTCTAGCACAGAGATCGACTGCAGGGGCATTTACTGGATGTATCACCTTTCAAAGGAAAGGATGGATCTAGAGGCTACCTGGCCCGCATGCAGACTCTGTCTACCGAAATAAGTTTGTAATCACTGTGATGATCAATCTTTGCTCCGATAGCTCCGATACCATGTAGAAATTTGCTGAATAATGAAGATTTATCCACCGAGATTATCCCGATCACATACTAATTCGAATTCATATGCAACACATAATCTCTTCTACTCAGATCATCACACATGCGGAAATAAAACAAGCGGTATGCGATCAAAATATCATCAAAACATCACACACATTACACAGTATGTATGGGGAAAGCTTATAGCTGAAAACCCCCAGCTATAGTATATTATAAATGGAAGAGAAACATGTAACAATCTTAGTACAATACTCCTCACAAGTACTCAGTACTGTCTCCAATAGTTACACACAAACTAGCTTGGTTTTGAACAAGTCACAGGTTCAAAACACATCCACTAATTGCCTGCCTCTATTGCGCAATCAAGGCTGGTCTAATGAGAGATCCAAGGTTCAAATCTCCTTGGCTTGACAGCGCAATCATCATGGGCAATTCTTCCAAGTGTGGTGCAAATATCATGCACAACTGATGTCACAACTGATAGCTATCTCAACCCTTTCATCTACCTCTTTCACTGGTCTCCACTGAACTGTCCATGCACTGTAGTGAACTGATGTGTTCTTGAGTTGAATAATGAGTTACTAATTTATGAATTAAATAATATTTAATTCACTCCACTCATAACTAGTTGATTAGCTAGTTAAACTAATCTCAACCAGTTCAACTAAATTAAACCGAACACAACTCCACTAGCTGTCTCATTAACTCCACCAAACTTCTGCCACTGAAGTCATAACTGAAGTCAACCATGCATGTGCTCACCAAACCCTTAGGAATAGCGTAATTCCTCTGTCAGATGCATGAGCCACTTCCAAGGCTCGAACTGAAGTGCTCCAAGAGAGTAAACTAAAGTTTAGAGTCCAAATATTATTAAGGGTAAATAATATTTGACTTCCCTATTTTTAGGATAGGCAGTCTAAAAATAGACTTTGACCTAAATGTCTAAAAATAGAGGTCCATCTATTTTTACCAACATGACCAATACTCCAAGAATAACATACTGCAACCCCTGGACCATGCTCCATATGTCTAAAAATAGACATAGTCTAAAAATAGACTTTGCGCCAGAATTTGCCTGCGGGCCCACTTAGTGAAGGCGACTTCATTTCACTAAGCTCCATCATCTTGCCGTATTTTCAACATCTACTCCTGATGTTGTTACTCGGTTGCTGCTACTCATGATGTTGTTACTCGGTTGTTGCTACTCAGGGTGTTGTTACTCGATTGTTGCTACTCATGATGTTTTTACTCCAGATGTTGTTACTCTGGATGTTTTTACTCGCACTGCTATTACTCCGGATGCTGCTACTCGCACTGTCGTTACTCCATATGTTGTTACTCCGGATGTTTCTACTTGCACTGTTGTTACTCCAAATGTTGTTACTTCGGATATTGCTACTCACACTATTGTTACTCTAGATGTTGTTACTCCAGATGCTGCTACTCGCACTGTTGTTACTCTGGATGCTGCTACTCTAACTATTGTTACTCTAGACGTTGTTACTCTGGATGTTGCTACTCGCACTGTTGTTACTCCGGATGCTGCTACTCGCACTGCTGTTACTCCAGATGTTGCTACTCGCATTGTTCTTACTCCCGATGTTGTTGCTCTGGATGCTGCTAGTCACACTACTATTACTCCATATGTTGTTACTCTGGATGCTGCTACTTGCACCACTGTTACTCCAGATGTTGTTACTCTGGATGCTGCTACTCGTACTACTATTACTCCAACCGCATCATTACTGTGTTGTCATCCTACCAACCGTCACTTCGTCCAGGAAGGCCGCCAGGTATGCCTCCACGTGACTTTTACCGATTTAATTAAATATCCCATGTGAAGACATTAATTCCGCGAACGAAAACTTTTAAGTTGGGGGGGGGGGGGGGGGGTGTCGTCATAATTTAAAGACGGCGTAATCATGATTCTGTAAGTAATTATTACAATGTCGTGTGTGGTACACCTTATGATCCTTATCAATACTCCGAATAATTATTGAATATGCATTGGGATCCGTAATACGTCCTTTCCATTCCATATAAAATAATTACGATTCTATTCATTACACTTACCATACCTTTTCATGATTTTTCTCGGGTTTCGATAATTACCATTCGTATTTACCGTTACCACCATTCATTTTCACCATGTTGTTTTTCCATATTTGGTATCCACTATTCTGTCCAGTGGTATAATGTTCCAAGAAGTGTTGTTACAGTCCCCACAGTATGGGCGGACTGGTTGTGCGGTATGAACCTGAAAATACAGTTTCAGTCCGCAGAAATCCAGAGGTATGGAAAATCTTTGTCAATGCAGGATGGGATACCTATTTTGACAGATTGCAGGGATTTCACAGGGAAATCACAATGGAGTTTGCGCTTAATTTGGATGAGAATGGCTTGAGGGTCAGAGGATTGGAAATTCCTGTCACAGAAGAGATAATTGCAGAAGTTAGTGGACTGAGACAGCAACAGCATCAATGGTTTGCTCGGAGAGTTTCTCTCCCAGAGTTTCCCGAATTATTCTTTCAAGCAGGAGAAAGCATCGTTCAATTGGGCAGAGGATATGAGCGCAAGTCTATGCCGTATCCATGGAATGAAGTTGCAGGTTTTGTAATGAAATACATAACTTGCGAAGGCCAGGCCACAACTCTGTTTAAATATCATTTTAAAATTCTAACTCACCTTCAATTTCCACAGGCTTAGGTGCATTCCTTAAACATGCCATTCTTCCTATTGAAAGAGTTGCAGCACATGGCACAGTCCGCTCGGCGTTCGCGCCGGATGCTGGTAGTGCTCTCCAACCATGTATTGGTGCGTTTACTAGTCATGCATGCAATAGTCAGATTTCGAGTTTCTCGGGCGAAACTCTGTGGATCATCAAAAGAAGAGATAGCAATCGTTATTGTTGCTAGAGAAGAGGAACCAGTCTCTCTGGCTGGTGTAGCAGAAGAAGAACATTCAAAGGAAATTTATCAAGAGGAACCCGAAGAAATGTAAATGGAGGTTAATCAGGAGGAACCTGAAGAAGTGGAAATGGAGGTTGATCAGGAAAAACTTGAAGAAATGAGAGTAGATGAGATAATTGGCGACATAGTCGATGCTGCCACACAAGAACCAGCCTCGCTTGAGGAACCCACAGATGAAGGAGTTATGGATATAGTGCATGAATTCGAGACTGTCATACAGTCGTCAAATTTTGTCAATGAAGAACAGGGAAGTGGAATATCAGACAAAGGGATGGAAAGTGATGATGTTCTGCAAAGAACAGCATCACCTGCCCAAGTAGATATGGATATTGAAACAAGTGGGGTGTTACACAAGAACCACCCCCGATTCAGCTAGAACAGGGAAACAGGGGAGAAATCCATGAAGAACGGAAAGGTAAAAGATAAATAATCCGCGAGGTCGATATTGTCCCACAAGAACCAGTATCGACCTCAGAGGAAGAAATAATGCACAAAGGGCAGGAGGACAGAATGGAAACAACCCTCATAATCGACGTTGTGCCACAAGAACCAACGTTGACCCCAACTGAAGTAATAGTGGATGAAATTCTAACCCAAGCTGGAAACAAGGATGATGAAGCTATTCCCCGCTCTCTATTCCTATCCATGATGCCTAGAGGGGCGAGGGGATTCCGCTCACCCCAACGATTAATGAAGGAAATAGTTGTTCCACCGGTGCTTAAGTTTGTTGACCTAGGAGAGGACATGGCCAATATCAGCCCGTCATTGTTGAATCTCTATTGGAGCACTCAGAGGCTCGCAAAGAATATGGGATTCCTGTGGAAACACTGGAACGCAGAGTGGTCAATGGAAATGTTGACCAGACAGTAGGATTCCCTGAATTAAATGAACAGGGAGATGCCCCTGAAGATAGGGAGCCTAGCTAGAAAGACCTAATAGAAGAACCAGTTGATAATACTAGCAGCATTCCACCGCCTCCTGAGCCTGTTATAGGCCCAGAAAATGAATTTCTTGTCAAACAGGAATGGATTGAATAGTGTGAGAAGATAAGGTTACCTCTCAATAAAAGGTATCATATGCAGTTCAATGAAACGATGAGATTGAAGAGGGAGGTTCGGGAGTTGAAGAGACAAGTTTCCTAGTTGAAAAAGAAGGTAAAATTCTACAAATGGAGGGCAATAAATCCAAAAATTGAAGTCTCCTCCGCAGCTACACGGACTGGTCCAATTGAATAGTTGTTTGAAGGCCGAGAATTTTTCTTGGCCATCGAGATCCAGAGGTGCAAGCCTACTGTGAATGGACATAAGAAAGAGACAATGTGGGTTCGAGAACAGGCTGTCGGGATCATTACAGGATACATAGACCAACTAGATAAGGTGCGGCTGAAGAAAGCTAAACAAAAGGCCAAAATAGAAGAATTGGAAGAACGACTGCAGCTCCTGCAATCAGATAAGGTGAAGATGTTCTCCCTGGCACAGTAGGTAATGGCCTGTAGACCTCCTGCACATAGCTATGCCTTATTCCTTCATGAACAATTTATTTTTTTTTGTCTTGAAAGTATATATAAGGAGATTTGGCACGAGATTGAGGACCCCATTCAATTTCTCTGTATCTTAAAAATTCACGATATCATAGGATAGCACTTAATGTGCAAGCTCTACATGCTTGGTTACTTTTTGAGGTATGATCAGTCTTTTAAACCCGTTCCATTCGACGTGGGGGACATTCATTTAAGAGCTTTTTCCTCCTACACCATCAATTAGATTAAATGGAGAAAGGCCTATGATATGTTTGAGGAAAACCAAGTCATAAGGCCGCTAATGATGAGGAAGGAGCATGGCTAGTCATCAAATATTTATGACAAGAATTTTACCTTCCTACAGATTGAGGGGCATAGAGAACACATGTTGACAAGCCAGAAATGGTGTGTTGACCTTTGTGTCAGACAGATTACAATGTTCCGTAAGGAAGCGCTAGAAAATTGTCAGAGGAGGTGGATGTTGTCATCCTTAGTCATCAGAGGACGAGAACCATTTGGAGCACCTAACTTTGCACGGGCTCTAGAGAGGATGCCATGTTTTGTAGCATGCATTCAGACCTGTGGGGTCAGATGGATGGGGCTGAGGCTTCAGTTTCCCCTTATTTTGTTGCCAGACGAGCAATATACTCGTGCATACAACATTGACCCAGACTGGTGGAAGGATGTTGTTCTGACAAAAGGTTATAAACCCCCTGGGACAGAAATGGCCAAAGAATATGATCTCACACAGCTTCATGCCAGTCACAGTCAGTCCAACCCAGATCTGAGGAGACGACGAGCTGCATAAGGACGTGCAGATAGACTAGTTGGGGGGAGATGTTGGGTACCGGATATTTATACTTTTCTCTCCCATTTTCGCCTACCTTTCTATCTCTTTGTATCATTATTGCTCTTAAACACACGAGGTAAACCCCTTTCTTTTATCTTACATGGGATGTTTGATTAATGAAGTAATAGTCAAGGAGGTTTTACCTTTTTCAAACATTAACTCCGATATTTTTACAGATTTTGCAAAAGTAGGAAGATTACAGTTGTAAGTCGTGGAGCAACTCCTAATTTCCAGTGTTGCCTTCACTTGTTGCTACAGCACAACAGACTATGTTTCACCCCAGCAATATTTCAAGCTTTTTCATGGTTTCCTTTTGGAAACTAGGTTGATGTTGTAACGAATTGTATAATTGTAGATATGTAGTTGTTAGAGGAACATCTACAATTTCCTTAACAGTTGTATAAATAGGGCCTGCGGGCTGTGAATCGGGGTTAAGCAGCAAATATACAAATTTTGTAACAGATCATTTTGCAATTAATTGAATGCATAGCACTCTACTATTTTACCTGTAAATTGTGAGTTTTACACAGCCTTGATCAGAGAGTTGGGCCCACTCTTCTGATCAGGTGTTGCGTTACCTTTGTTTCCATTGATTTCATGTTTTAGTTTGGTTTTTTCACTATTGTTCCTATATAATATTTTAATTGTTGTGAATGTCTTTTTAATTCTGCAATCCATTTTAATTTTTGTTACAGTAGTCTGTGTGTTCATTGATTTAAGCTTGTATTCCAATAGAAGGCTATGTGATTTCTCTTGCATATACTATGCGCGTTAGTCTTGAAATAACTAATGCCCTCGGGTTGATAATTTATGTGGAAAAAGGGTTTGAATATTGTTCATATCTAAACACCAACAACGGGAGGTATAGCGTGACTAGCATAGGTACAATTACCTTTTAGATGGAGTGTGGCTCTCCTCTCAAACTAGAAGATGTTTTGTATGTTCCAGGCCTAAGGAATAATCTTGTCTCTTTAGTGGTATTAGAAGACTGTGGTTATGATGTGATGTTTATAAAAGGAAAAGTTTTCCTTAAACACATAACCACTGGACAAGTGAAACGGATTGGTGTAAGAGTTAAGAACATGTATGCTCTTGACGTCGAGGATGCATGCAAATATTTAAGGAGCAAAGCAGTGGTTCATGACTTGGTGGCTGAGAGGGAGAAATTATTTCTCAACATGCAACCTCAGAAGCAGTCTTAGAAGGTTTTGGAGCACCCAAAATTGGAGAAGCAGAGAGAAGACTGAGTCGAAGAGTCCACTCAAGTAGAGACCTCCAGGGGGGGGGAATTTCGAGCTAGATGGGCAGAGGTAGTACATGCAACTATACCTCCAGGTGTGAGGTGGGGCGAAGTGAAGATATAATCCCAAGAATAAATTTGGGCAGGGTCCATTGAGATGGTGTGTCTCATGGATTGAACCTCGCTACGAGGAGCCCACGATACAGCAGCAGCAACAAGGATCGTTTAGATTGATGCAGTCAGATGTCAGGAAGATATAAATCAGAGTGCCAGATATTGGATACTAGAGCGCAGATCAGAGTTGGCATCAGTGCAAAGGGCATGGATGCAGATGTAAACAGTGATGTAGATAGTCGAGTAGACAGGTGAAATAGGATCGAGCAGTCAGAAGAATCTGATGACAGATGCATTATACTAAGTCAGTTGTTCATAGGCTATTCAGTTTCATAATTTTCAGGTGTGAACAACACTAGAGAAGTGTTTCATGCAGAACATTCCAAAGGTACCGGATCGGGATAGATTGAATTCCTTTCTTGTTGAGAGGGAGTGTTGAAATATGCAACAAGAAATAGTGAAATTGGCAACCAGAAAGGACAAAAATTGACCACATACTAGTGTGGGGTTCTAGTCACACATTGGTGAGAAATTCAGTTACACAATAGTTGTAAATGTGTGTGTCTAATTTATTTTTCACTTAAATAAATTGGACAATAAATTGTAATTTCATCTCATAACAACTTTTATCAGTTAACTAAGTCATGATGACTGAGTTAGATCAATAATTTCAAGTTGAGGGTCTAATATGAGGCATGTCGAGTGATTCTAATATTTTGGGGGTCCAGTTGCAGTTGTAGCACTATTGTGGTGTGAGTGTAATTATTCAACTCAAATTGATTGAGTTAAAATCAATTTAACTATTTCTAATTGAGTGATGAGCTAGTGAGAGGTCCAGTGAATTAAATTATATTTAATTCACAAGTAGTGATCAATCCGATGACTCGCTATTAATAGTTGCATGCATATCAGCTCTGATGAAGACCCAATTGAGACATAGGTTAAAGGGAACATAAATATCAGTTGTATTATTATAAAATTGCTCGGGCACAATTATAAAGTCACAGGAAGGCCATGATGGGTTGTGCAATCAAGGAGGGTTGAATTTCCTATTTAATAGTGATTTATTGCCAAGGTATTTCATGAGCAAGGTTAGGATTAGCAGGGGATAAGAATTGGCTAAGTGTTTGTCAATTTTTCCTGAGCATTGCTAGCTATTTTTGAGCAAGATCAAAGTGAGACAGTCAGGAGAGTGCAGAATTTTCTAAGTGTGAGAAAGCATTGTATTGTTTCATGATTCTTTGACTTTGTACAATATATGATAGAGGGCTTTTGAGCAGTTTCTTTCCCCACATACATCTTGTGTTGTGTGATTTATAATTTATTTCTCTTACTTGCATGTGATTGAGTGATCATTTTTTATATTCCGCAAATATAGTAGAAGGATTCAATATCTTGTTTTAGTAAATTACATGATCATATTGAATCTATTGGTATAGGGTTTCTATATAATTTCTATAGAAACAATGGTGGGGTTCGAAGTGGAATAGGCAGGTGGCCACGAATATCCACCTGGATCACAGGCCTTACTTCTTTGTACTTGTAATCATTTTCTATTCAAAGAAAGAGATTAAAGCAACCTTACCTTCCAACTAGGTTTTCTCTCGAAATGGTTTCCCAAGTTATATCTTGTGTCAAATCATGGTTTGTGAGTTTTTATTTCATTTTCCTGTATTTTCTGGATAGTTGTAATTTTCATGCATAAAAAATCAGCAATAATTTACATATCCAAAAAACTAAAGAGAGATACACCCTCATAATTAAGATTTTGGATTTTTAAGTATATTTTTGTCAAACTTGTTGTGACAAATTTTCAAATGGAATATCCATGGTATTTTACAAATTATATTGGTATCAAAGCATGGGTATATTATGGATATTTGTAGGTATCTAGATTGGTGAATCCAAAAATCATAAAACCCCAGTCTTGGCCCATGAATCTAAGAACCACCCTCATGATCCTACAGAGGAAAGGCTTTCGTTGCTAGAAGCACAAGTTGCAGATATAAACCATAATGCAAATATCCTCATGGAAGCTCTAAACAATAAGCTTGGGCTATTGTAAGAATATGGGAATTCTAATGTAGAGGTATGATCAAAGGGGATATTAGGAGATTGAGAAGAGGAACATAAGAGAGAACTAAAAAGAAAAGAAAAAAATATCAACCCAGTTTGGGTGTGTGAACCATTCCTAGTCATTAAAAATGGAAGTGAAGTTTAATATCAAGTTGTATCAAGGTGAGATCAACACTCTAAAGATAAATCATTGGTTGCAGCAATTAGATTTTTATTTCAATGTTCATCATATAGAGGAAGAACAGAAGATTTCATTTACGTGGCTAAAATTAGAAATCTTTTCCCTAACCTAGTGGGAAAACTACACGAAGACCTTGATATTGGAGGGAGATCCTCTAGTGACTAAGTGGGAGGATTTTAAAACCCTCATAAAGAGGATTTAAGCATGGAAAAATTTAGGGGCTAATATTCACTGGTGGGCTAATTTTCCATGGTTTTCCAAAAAAAAGTTTCACCAATTTCCATTTTTTCTAAAAATGATTCGCCCAAATTTTACAATATAAAATTATTTTACCTTAAAAATCGCCATCATTAAATAAATGATATATATATATTCATTATAAATTTCAATAATTTTACAAATATATCAATAAATATTCTATATTTTTCATATTAGGGATTAGTGACATTCACCAATGTTTTAAACTCCAAGATAATTTTCCATCCTTAAAATTTTCCCTAGATTGAAGTAGAAAGAGAAATCAAGTGGATAGAAGTAGAAGGATAATCAGGATGCTTCTAAGGAGGGGAATAATAAGTGGAAAAGGGGAAAAGATAAAAATATGACAGCCACATCACACCAACACAAATATCGTAGCGACCACTGCAGTATTGATGGCCATATAGAGGAGAAGTGTTGAAAGTTTCATATAGAGTTTAACCCAAAGAACAAAAATAAAGATAATAAGAAGAAGAATCTCATGGCCACTTATTTTAGAAACCAATTTAATAGAAACTTATACATGTATGAGAATATCCTATGTACGTTAGTGTAAAAGGAGGTGAATTTGAGTGGCATTCATCAACATGAACAGAAAGAATTGACCAAACTCTTCCACATGAAGATACATGTCAAGAAGACAAAGAATGATGCTTTGTTTGACTCTAGATCAGAAGTGAATCTCATTGTAATAGAGCTTGTCAAAAAATTGGGATTAGAAGTTCATTATCATCCAAGTCCATACTCATTGGGATGGGTAATTAAGGTTGCAGAGTCAAAGGTAACAAAACAGTGCAAAATTAGATTTGGTATCAATGTTTATTTTTTTGATGAATTAGAACTAGATGTAGTTCCCCTTGATCTATGTGGAGTGGTGTTTGGAATTCTCTACATGTAAATGCAGGATGAAATATTTATGCAAATATAAAACCAATATTGGCTCCTCAAGGATGGAGAATTATTCACCATCAATGCGCATAAATGCAAGTCGAAAATTTCGTTGGTAAGTGCCAACCAAGCCAAGAAAATAATGAGTTCTAGTAAGAAGTGTGGTTTTTTTGTTTTTAAGAGAGAATCAAATTATAGAAGATTCAATAAGAGAAA
This sequence comes from Pinus albicaulis, assembly GCA_034641835.2. Taxonomy (NCBI): domain Eukaryota; kingdom Viridiplantae; phylum Streptophyta; class Pinopsida; order Pinales; family Pinaceae; genus Pinus; species Pinus albicaulis. The sequence continues at coordinate 916,103,477 of CM076575.1, forward strand.
ATGCATCCTTGGAAGGATGTACTAAGAAACAAAAACAAAAGCTAGAAGAGTTGCTATAAGAAAGTAGGGATGTGTTTCGAGAGCCTAAAGGGTTACCACCCAAGAGGGAAGTGGAGCACGAGATCAAGATATTGTCAAACTCCAATTTTCCAAACATTGGCTTGTATAGGTAGTTTATTATAGAAGCAAGTGACGAGAAGAAAAAATTGGATCAACTATTGGAACAAGGTGCCATTTGATCGAGTACACCAACATGTAGGTCACCCCTCATCATAGTGAAAAAAAAGGATGGGACTTGGGGGATTTGTATTGATTATAGGATGTTGAAAAAAATCACGCTCAATAACAAGCACCTCTTATCCAGGATAGATGATCTACTGGATCAGTTTCAACGAGCGAAATACTTCACTATGCTAGACTTAAAGTCTAGAATTCACCAGTTCAATTTCGAGAAGAAGATGCTTGGAAAGTCGCATTCAAAACTAGGCAAGGTTTTTATAAGTGGTTAGTCATGCCATTTGGCCTATACAATGAACCAAATATGTTTATGACGTTAATGAATAATATATTTTTCCCTTTTATAGATTCATTTTTTATTACCTATTTTCATGATATACTAGTATACATTGCTACCTCGAAGGAGCACATCTCACATTTGACCCAGGTGCTAGAGACATTAAAGAAGCAACAACTACTAATAAATCTCAAGAAGTGTGAGTTTGCACAAAATTATTTGGTGTAGCTGGGGTATTTGATAGGTGTATGAGAGCTGAAGATAGATCATTTTGTAACACCCTCCTCTCACATTTACCCAATAAAACTGGTCCACCAAGGTAAACATGTGGTGAAGTGTTACTATAATATGATTCAACTCCCCATGTATAGTTAAGGAAGTGGAACCAACATGACATGACCCAATATAACCCTCCTAAGGAGCCAACCAAGCCCTTCAAGTGTCCAAACCCTTAGAGAACTTATTTTTTTAATGACCTAGAGCCTCACCTACTCCCATGACAAGGCATGCATGCGACTGGAACCCTTCAATCGCTCCCACAACAAGGCATCCATGCCATTGTGGCCTTTTTGAGGCAGTTTTATGTGAGGGACCCTAGATTCTTAGCCACTTTTTTAGGGCTAGGACTTGGGCCACTACCCATAACTTCATGAAACTTCCAAAATGAAAAATAACCTCGAAACAACGATACTAATGCAAACACTTGAACAAGGACTTGATCCGACCCCTACTAGCCATGAAAGACATTTCATCAAACATATCATAAACATGTAATCTATAGGTCATGACAATATATCTAAGCATAGGGGTCTCTTACTTATCTAAGAATCGTCAAGGAGGACTGATGCATCCTCCCAATAGTTGCAATGTTATCTATTAAGTCATTCATTCATTAATGTTTCATATACTAACCAAATCTCTCTCTCAGTCAATCACCCTCATGCCATATTCCAACAATGAATGTGTTTTCTCATGATACAACTCAAACAAAACAAAAATAGGGCTTCTAGAGGCCAAACCACATCAACCCTCAACTATTGATTCCTCCTCATGGTCAGCCATCACTAACCATCACCAAATCGATCTCTACCTAAGTTTTCCATGGCTCCATAGTATTTGTTCCAACCAAGGCTTCCAGGACAAATAACTCAACCCCTAGTCATTGTCAAGCTTCCATATCATTTGTCCAACTAGGGCTTCCAAGACTAGTAACTCAACCCACCAAGGGCTTCTAGCGAATTTTTCCAACAAAAGCTTCTAGGACTAGTAACTCAACCAAATTTTTTACAAGGCTTCTAGAATGTTTGTCTAACTAAGGCTTCTAGGAACTAGTAACTCAACCCATAGCCAAAGGAACATGAGAACCAACCAAAAAAAGGAAAGGAAAGAAACCCATAACACCATGGCTATCCAATAAATGGAAAGGATAGGAAAAACTATTGTCAATCTAGGCAATCATCCATGCCAATAACAGATCATAACCAAGAAACCACATGCATGCCAAAACTAGCAAGGAAATCATACATGCAACTCGGTACCTACAAGCAAAACATGTTGTACTTGTTTACCCCGATGTCCTCTTGTGCTTTCCTTCTCTTCCTTTTCATTCTTGCTCCAAATCCCAAGTATGCAACACTCCTCCAAGAGTGCTCCAAGAAAACTCAAGTATCCAAGAGTATGAGAGAGAGAAATAAAATGAGAGCTCCAAAAACTGAACAGAAAAAAGCCATGAATTTATCCTCAGAAACCTTTTTATTAATGAGGCCTCTATTTTCTATAATTTTCCACTATTTTCCTTAATTTTCATCCTCACATGCAACTTGTGACCTTTCACGTTCATTTTCTCCTATTTCCATTCATAAATAAAATGCCAATAAATACCACTTTTCCTTTACAAAGCCTTTTCCATTTTCTTTGTCGATTTCCTTAGCCATTAATTAATCACAAGTGATCTTTCTCACTATGTTTTTGCCCAAGTTTCAGCTTGGAATACATGTCCCATGACCATGGTTATTATTTTGTCTTTATTAACTTTATTACATGTGTTTTTGACCAGGGTTGTTACAGAACCCTACCCCTTAGGGGAACATCGTCCTCGATTTTCAATGACACCTGCAACCAACAAGACTGTTGAAATAAAAATATACTACCCATGGAGCTTTATAAATTAGCTCGTTGTATTATTTACAATGATCCACATACTAAGAAGCAAACCAACATGACAACATAACAACCATAACGACATGACACCCATACCGCTTATTGGATATTTATAACAATATTGTGCTGGTATTTACATCCATATACATATGTACATAAACCAAAACATATACCAAAAACATTTTCTCAACCAGCAAATAGAGAAGGATACATATCCTGCATCTTATCTTCCATCTCCCATGCAGCTTCATCAGGCCCAAACTGCTTCCACTACACTTTAACCTGTTTAATTGCTCGGTTCCGAGGCATAAGCATATTTCTCTACAAAATGCACTAAGGTTTCGATTGGAACTCTCCTTCTAGCTCCACCTGCAATACATACCAATCAATCACATTATCAATATCTTTAACAAACTTTTCAAGCAATGACACATGGAAAACATCATGTACTTTCACTCTCATAGGCAGTGCAAGTCGATAGGCTACTGGTCCAATCTTGAATCTTGAAAGGTCCACAATATCGAGGTGCGAGCTTGGCACATGATCCAATATTCAAGGAGCTCTTCTTGGTCTTGATGCACAAGTACACATATTCCCCAACCTGAAACTCCTTAAACAACCTATTCTGATCTGCATAAATTTTATATTTGTCCTATGCTACCTTCAAATTCTTCTTGATTACCCGTATTTCCTATTCCATATCTGCCAACATGTTCAGTCTTATCAACATTGTGTTAACTAGATCACTCCACCTAATGGGAGTATTAAAACTCCACCCATACAATGCCTCGAACGGACTCATCCCAAGTTACTCTTGATACCCATTGTTGTAAGAAAACTCAGCCAATAGAAGGTACTCCTCCCATCTCTTTTGTTGATGCATCACATACATCCTCAACGTGTCCTTCAATATCCTATTGACCCTCTCTATCTGTACATCTGTATGCAGATGATAAGTTGTGTTGAAGGCAAACTATGTACCCAAACCTTCAAATAAATATTTCCAGAACCTAGAAGTGAACTTAACATTCATGTCTGACACAATATTCCTCAGAACACCATGCCATTTCACTATATCTATGATGAATACATGTTCCATATCACTAGACGAATATGTAAACTTCACCGGAATTAAGTGTGCTACCTTCGTCAACCTGTACACCACAACCATGATGGAATCATGTTGTCTAGATGTCCTCAGAAATCCCGTAATGAAATCCATGGAAATGACCACCCATTTCCACTCTGGAATCGGAATTGGTTGTATTAAACCACCTGGATGCTTACACTCTAATTTTACCTATTGATAATCCAAGCATCTAGCCACAAAATATACCACTTCCTTCTTCATATTTGGCCAATAATAAAACTTCCTCATTGTTGTCAACATCTTCTAATATCTTGGGTGACATGAATATGACTTAGCATGAAATTCCCTCAAGATAAGATCCTTGATCTCATTGTTATATAGCACATATATCTCGTCCCTAAACCTGATCAAGCCATCTGCTGTGAGACGATAATCCACATCCTAATCACCTACACCCTATTGTAACCTATGCATAAGCTCCCTATACCTTTCATCATGATGTCCTATTTGTAAGATCTGATCCTGTAAATCTGTCCCATAGGAGCTCATAGATGTTATATGGTTCACTTGTATCATCTTGCTAAGAGCATCAGTGACCCTATTCTTGTTACTTTTAATGTACCTAATCTCAAAGTTGAACTCACTGATCGTGGCCAACCATATATCTTGTCTGGAATTCATATTTGGTTTGTCAAATAGATACCTCAATCCACTGTGATCACTCACCAGTATAAACCTTATGCCAAGAAGATAATTCCTCCACGTATTCAAAGCATTAATTAACAATGCGAGCTCAAGATCATGTGTCAGATAATTCTTCTCATGCTCATTCAATTTATGTGACTCATAGCATACTACATGTCCTTTCTACAAAAGCAATCCACCAACACCTCTCTTGCAAGAATTTGTACATACCACAAACACTTTGTCTAGATCTACAATCTTTAAAACTGGAACATTTGTCAACAATTGCTTCAATTTCTCAAAACTAACTACGCACTCCTTTGTCCATTCAAATTTCCTACCTTTCCTTTGCAATGATGTAATAGGATAAGCAATCTACAATAATTTCTTGATAAACCTCCTGTAATAACCTGCAATCCCTATAAATGACCTTACCTCATCCACATTCCTAAGATCTTCCCATTCCATGATAGCCCTTATCTTTTCTGGATCCATTGTGATGCATTCCTTGGAAACCACATGTCCCAAGTAATGTACCTTCGTTTGAAAGAAACTACATTTATTGAGATTAGAATACAACTGATGATCTTGCAGAAATCTCAATATTGTTGCTAAGTGCTCAACATGTAATTCTTCATTCTTATAATATACCAATATATCATCAATGAATACAATAAAAAACTTGTCCTGATAAGGACGCAACACACTATTCATTAAGCACATAAAAGTAGCTATAGCATTAATCAAACTGAAAGAAACTACAACAAACGCATAATGCCCATACCTGGTCCAGAAAGTTGTCTTGTATATGTCTTCTTCTTTAATGCATACCTAATGGTACCTTGATCTCAAATCAATCTTCGAGAACATTGTTTCTCCCCTCAACTGATCAAAACAAGTCATCAATCCTCGGCAACAAATACATGTTCTATATTTTCACCGTGTTCAACTACATGTAATCTATGCACAAACTAAGAGTACCATCCTTCTTCTTCACAAACTACACCGAGGCACCCCAAGGCGATACACTTGGCCTAATGTACCCTTTGTCAAGCATTTCCTTCAACTAAAACTCCAATTCCACTAACTCTGGTGTGTTCATATTGTATGGTGTGTTTGATGTTGGTGTTTTCCATGGTACCAACTCAATAGAAAAGTCTGCTACCCTGTGAGGCAGAAACTCTGAAATCTCTGTCGGGAACACCTCTTGAAATTTCTTTAGAACTAGGTACCTGCTCAAGACATATGCATCTTAAACTTCCTTACCTTTATCACTGGAAATATATACTACGAACAACACACACCATTTTCTATGACTACACTTGGATTTCATATTTGTCACCATTCTTACTAATGTCACCTTCTTCTTAACCCTACAAGATTCTTGGTTCTCCATTGTCATCCAAGAACTCAATACCCTTGACATAAAAATTCACCTTAGTCCTGTGAAGATATATCCATTCCATAACCAATAGCATATTATATGATCCTAGCAATAATACATTCAAATGTGTTGATATAGGCATACCATTCAACTCAAATGCACAAGCTCTTGCCCAATGATGAACTATTTTATTTGTACATGTATCCAACTACACTAGCCAATATTCTACATGCAATTATTTATTCAAACAACACTTATCCACCAAATCAGGGTTAACAAAACTAGAATTAGATCCAGGGTCAATCAAAATATAAACAAATTGATCACAAAGCTTACCATCCATCTCAATAATATAAGCCTAATAATTTGTCTTCCTATTATCAAACGTTGCATAAATCCAAGGAATACTTTGTCCAACATCCCCCATTGTATGTGCCTCCTGAGTACTATAAATTTTCAGTTTACCGCCTTGATGTTGTGGACAATATCTCCTGTCATGATCCTTTCCACAAGTATAACACTAAAAATGCTTCCAACCTGCACCCTTGTTATGCTCCTCTGACTGAAATTCCTGTCCTCTGTTAGATGCATTGAACTTATTAGGTGGCGCTACATTCTCTTTGTTACCTGCGTCTTGAGGCCTTGTTCGCTTCTTATCCCATTTTCCTTTTTTCTTTGCATTACCTCTCCAATCCTGCATAGTCTCAGATTTGTGATTTGATTTCTCATAGGAATGCTTTAGCTTCCTGGAGCTTCCTCCAATGATCTAGGCTCATCAAACTCAATCATGTCTTTTAATGCTACTGGAAACCCACTGATGAATATTTGAATCTTTGCTTTCTCCTCCTTCAGATAAGGCACATACCTCAATAACTCCAATAATATTCTAGTTTACTCATCATCGGTCATAGATCCCATATTTAGCTCATACAATTCTTTCGCCTTGTCATCATAGTATCTCTCTGATAGGTACTTCTTCTTGAATAGTCTCTCAAACTCACTCCAAGTCAACTCCTATTCCTAAATATATCTAAAATTCTTTACATCTTCCCACCAAATGTTTTCTTTACCTTTAAGACTGATTGTAGCTATTATGGCCTTCATGTTTTCTGAGTAATAATGCAATCTGAAGAACTTATTGATTCCAAGAAACCAAGCTTATGCATCTTGTGACTTCTTCATTTCTCCATCAAAGTTAGGTGGCTTTTCTTTCTTGAAATCATTCGGAAAATATCTCATGCCATTCCTCTTGTAAGGATGATAGTGTCGATGATCATGACACCTGTCAGAACCATAAACTAAAATATAACTTGTGTCCATCACCTCTCTTGTCGGGTGTACCCATGAACCTGCGATCTTTTATCACGTCATCCCTATCTGACTTGTTCCCACCATGAGACCAACTTCCATATGCCCCATTAGTCCTATCCTCCTATCCATGACTGATTATAAGTGGTCCATGTCTCTGCAAGTCTGACATGCTCTTAAGCATAACTCAATTGAATTCTTCTTGTTTCTCCTGTGCCTTAGCAAGTCTCTCTCGTGATTGAATAATTTTGGCATTATCTGCTTTGAAACTTCTTATTTCTACGTTTAAACTTCTCAAAGTGTATGCTATGTGAAAGGAGTATTCATCACCATGTTGCTCTAATCCAGAGGGAGATTATCGTGAACTATAATCTACCATTCTGCTAGCCATCTTGGTTCTTCTTTTCCAGCAAGGCATATTATGTTAGCTAAACCAAATATTAAACAAACAAACATACCTTAGTATATTTCAGGGAGGATATGTCGTCTACAAGACCAACTAGATTAGCACAATACATGTATAATAATAATCTAACAGTATATAGACCATCACAATCCTCGTCTAGTTACCATGCATGATGCCACAACCAAAACACAAACTAGACATAATGCATGCATAACAACATACGCACGACATGCATACTTACATAATACATACAAACACTAACATGCATAACCAGTGCATAACCGACATATACTCATGATAGACATATCCAACATCTGCACTATCAAATTTCACATGGAGACAAAACTGCAGCCATGACCACCACCGTGCATACAGAAGAAGAATGTATACCACAAGCATAAGGAACACATATTCCATAGACATGTATGCATGACCAACACACCGCCCATCCAGTCCAATGAGTGAATCATGCTCTAATACCACTTTGTAACACCCTCCTCCCACATTTACCCAAACTAATAGGTCCATCGAGGTAAACATGTGACGAAGAGTTACTATGATATGATTTAACTCCCCATGTATAGTTAAAATAAATGGAACCGACATGACAAGACCAATTTAACCCTCCTCGGGAGCCACAGAACCTTCAAAAGCCAACCAACCCCTTCAGGTGTCCAACCCTTGAGAGAAATTTTTTTTTCACTGACCTAGGGCCTCAGTCGCTCCCATGAAAAGGCATCCATGCGACTAGAACCCTTAATTTTCTCCCACATCAAGGCATCCATGTGATTATGGCATTTTTCAGGCAGTTCTATGCCATCGACCCTGGATTTTGAGCCCCTTTTTCAGGGCCAGGACGCAGGCCACTACCCAGAAATTCATGAAACTTCTAGAAATGAAAAATAACATTGAAACAAGGATACTAATGCAAACACTTGAACAAGGAATTAATCTGAACCCTGTTATCCATGACAGATGTTTCATCAAACATATCACAAACATGTAATCTACATTTCATAACAACATATCTAAGAATATGGGACTCTTATTTATCTGAGAATCGTTAAGGAGGATTGATGTCTCCTCCCAATAGCTTCAATGTCATATATTAAGTCATTCATTCGTTAACATTTCATATACTAACCAAAACATGATGAGATCCATACATCATAACTGTCATAAAACATGCTTATAACCAACAAATAACCAGATATATATCAATGAGGAAACAACCATTAAAGCCACATAATGACAAGCACATTTACACATGAAAATACCAAGGGAAAGAGATATTACTAACATATGCAAAATAAAACCAGTTATGGGACTTCGAGGTACCACCCAACCATAGATTGGGCTAAACCAAATATCTATTTAAACCAATCACCCTCACGCCATATTCCAAGCATGAATGTGGGATCCCATGAGACAACTCAAACAAAACAAAACCAGGGCTTCAAGAGGCCAACCCACCTCAACCCTCAACCATTGATTCCACCTCAAGGTCAGACATCACTAACCATCACAAGATCAATATCTACCCAAGTTGTCCTGGGCTCCTAGCGTTTGTTCCAACCAGGGCTTCCAAGACTAGTAACTCAACCCACAGTTGTTGTCGGTATTTTAGAGTGTTTTTCCAACCAAGTCTTCCTAGAATGGTAACTCAACCAACCAAGGGATTCCAGAGAATTTTTCCAACCAAGGCTTCCAAGACTAGTAACTCAACCAAATTTGTTACATGGCTTCCAAAGCGTTTGTCCAACCAAGGCTTCCAGGACTATTAACTCAACCTACTTTGTTACAGGGCTTCCAAAGAGTTTGTCCAACCAAGGCTTCCGGGAACTAGTAACTCAACCCATAGCCAAAGGAACATGAGAACCAACCAGAAAATAAAAGGAAAGAAACCCAAAACGCCATGGTTATCCAGGAAATGGAAAGGCTAGTAAAAACCATTGTCAATCCAGGCAATCCTCCATGCCAATGAAAAATCATAACCAAGAAACCACATGCATGTGCCATGCATGCCAAAAATAGAAAGGAAATCATACATGCAACTTGGTACCTGCAAGCAAAACCCGCTAAATTTTCTCACCCTGATGTCCTATTGTGCTTTCCTTCTCCTCCTTTTCCTTCTTACTCTAAATCCAAAATATGCCACACTCCTCCAGGAGTGCTCCAAGAAAACTCTTAAGTGTCTAAGAGTATGAGAGAGAGAGATAATAGAATGACAGCTCTAAAAATTGAACTAACAAAATCCATGAACTGACCCTCATAAGATTTTTTTATTAATGAGGCCTCTATTTTCTAAAATTTTACACTAATTTCCTTCATTTTCCTCCTCACATGCAACCTGTGACCTTTCACCTTCCTTTTCTCCTATTTCCATTATTTTCATAAATAAAATACCACTTTTCCTTTCAAAATCCTTTTCCATTACCTTTGAATATTTCCATAGCCATTAATTAATCACAAGTGATCCCCGTCACTATGTTTTTTCCCAACATTCATCTTGGAATACGTGTCCCATGACCATGGTTATTATTTTACCTTTATTAAATTTATTACATGGATTTTTTACCAGGGTTGTTACACATGCCAAGAAGGAGACCATCATGAAATTTTTGGTGCCTACTAATGTTTCTGAAGTTAGGAGTTTTTTCGGGGTAGCACAATATTAGAGGAAATTATTTCCAGTGGTAGCAACACCACTCCATGCCATAACATCTAGTGGCAAGAGTTTCTAGAGGGGAAAGGATTAGCAGAGGGATTTTGAAGAGCTAAAGAATAAGATCAATCAAACATCAATTCTAGCCTTAATGAACTTGAATCAACCCCTATAAGTGGAGATAGATGAAAGTGGGTATGATATGGGAGTGGTCTTGATGCAGGAAGGAAATATTGTATTCTACTTATTGTCGCAAAATATAGCAGGCCTTGGAGAAGGATACCCTAGAAGGTTAGACTAAGTGACAACAATTGGGTAATGGCCCATTGTCGCTACAATGAAAACCCCCTGCTCTTTATGGAATTTCACCAATGGGAGGAGTCTCAATATAAGGTCACCTATGATGGGTACTCTAAGTATAAGGGTATTAGGCTGATGAAGAGGCTTTTAAGGGAAATACTTGGCTTAACTACAAGGCTTGAATCATTCAATGAATTCAATTCGCTTTCCTTGGAGAGGCCAATTTTGTACAACACAAGACCTAGGGCTTGATTGATAGGTTGATAGGTGGGATGGCCAAAGGTTGAGGTAAGAATAAAGGGTTTCACACAATGGTTTTCCACAAGGACAAGGCACACCCTCAAAAATTCCCTAAGTTGAAACTAAAACCAAAATAGGGTTTACCCTAGGTAAACAAATTATTAAAAAGGAAATTATGGAAGAAATTGAAGTGAATACCCACTAAAAGGAGTGATTTTTTGGCAACCATTATCCTCTTGATGTGTAGACTCTCCAACATCGAAAATTCCTCTTAACTAGGAATTTGCACCATGCCTTGGCTTGGGCACTAGTCTTTGTTGGAAATATTGTCATTAATGGCAAAGAAGGCAGCAGATGCAGAGACAAGCGAAGGACAGCAGCAGAAGACAGTAGGTAATATTTACAGAGAGCAGGTAATATTGATAGAGAGTAGTAGAGGCAGAGGCAGAACAACAGAGGCACAGCGAAGGCAGAGGCAGCAGATGAAAAGGTCGAGCAGCAGAGGCAGAGTCGTTATCGCAGAAAGGCAGAGGCAGAGGCAGAGTCGTTATCTCAGAAAGGCAGAGGCAGAGGCAGAGCCATTATCGCAGAAAGGCAGAGGCAGAGGCAGAGCCGTTATTCCGAGAATCGTAACCCGAGCTGGAGGATACATAAACATAAATTCCGAGAATTATTACCCAAGCTGGAGGGTACATAAACACAATTCTAGGAATCTTAACCCAAGCGGCAAAGTATATATATATATAAATCTTATTCCGAGAATCATTACCCAACCAGAGGATACACTAAAGGCGGAAGCGGAAGCATATATATACGCAGCGCTTTATATAAGTGTTGCGCCTTATACACAAAGGACCAAGACTACAATACAAATTTTATGTATTATATCGTGCGCAATATTAAGTGACTAAAGGTCCCATTGTTCTATTTTTTAAACAAACGAAGTAATATAAGGTGGGACCCTTATGAATCGCATCGGAGAATATAAAGGCAGCGGAACAGGTTAACAACAGAAATTTGTGATTGCGATTGAGATCCGGACCCGATGGGCTTATAAACAATGACTCATATATGTTTGAGTTCCAGTAAACAGTGTTTCATCGCATCGGAGAAAGGTGTGGCAGCGGAGCATGACAATAGAAGTTGCGATTGCGATTGAAGTTCCAGACCCGATATGGTTTAAACAACGATTTATATATCTTTAAGTTCTGGAGATTTGATAGCTAGTGGGACCCTCCCCCAATCGCATCGGAGCATCGGAGCATAAGTATATTGGAACATCCAACTGCAGATTGCAATTGCGATTGAGTTTCGGACCTGATGGGCGTATAAATTGTGACTTGATAGGTTTGAGTTCCGGCCTAATCGCATCGGCATTTCAAGGTGAACAGTGACTAATCGCATCGGCATTTCAAAGTGAACAGTGACTAATCGCATCGGCATTTCAAGGTGAACAGTGATTAATCACATCGGAGAAAGAGCAAAGTATATGTATATGCGCAGCGCACTATATACGAAGTACCATAAGGTGGGACCCCTCCACAGAAAATTTTGAGAATCATTACCCCGGCTAAAGGTTACATTAAAGCGGAAGCATAAAGCTTATATATATATATATATATATATATATATATATATATATATATATATATATATATATATATACAGCATAGTACAGATGTTGTGCTTTATATTCAAAGGCTCAAAGCTTATATATATATATAAATGTTTATACGGAACACTTTATGGACAAGGGACCAAGGGTATAATCCAAAGCATATGTATTATATCTTTTGGCGCGAGATCAAAGTAACCAAAGGTTTTAACACTTGGTTTTAAAACAAACAAATTTATATATGGTGGGACCCTCTGTTGAAGATTGCAACAAGAAACAGTGAAGGAGGCATCCTGAAACATCTTTCCTGATCCTAGTTGGAAAGTGATCACCTAAACTAGGTGGGGCCCACACAGGTGATTTTTGTCGCAAAGTCTATTTTTAGACTATGTCTATTTTTAGACATATGGAGCATATTCTATAAGTTGCGGGATGCTATTTATGGATGATTGGTCGAGTTGGTAAAAATAGATGGACCTCTATTTTTAGACATTGGGCGGTTTCTATTTTTAGACTGTCGGGCTAAAAATAGAACAGTCAAATATTATTAACCCTTAATAATATTTAGACTATAAACATTATCTTTTCCTCTTGGAGCACTTCAGTTTGATGCTTGGATGTGGCACATGCAGCTGACAGAAGGAAATACGCTTTCCTAAGGGTTAGTTGAGCTATTGCATGGTTGAAGCAGTTAGAACTCAAGTGGCGAGTTTGGTGGAGTTGATGAGACGATTGGTGGAGGTTGGTGGAGTAATGTTCGGTTTAACATAGTTGAACTAGTTGTATTTAGTCTAGCTGATTAATACACTAGTGAAGAGTGGTGTGAATTAATTATTAATTAATTCACTAATTATAAACTCATAAATCAACTAAAGAATACATCAGTTAACTTCAGTGCATGGACAGTTTCAGTGGAGACCAGTGCAGAAATAGGTGAAAGAGCAGGTTAGCTATCGGTTGTGACTATACTTGTGCATGAGATTTGCACACACATTGATTGAGATTTCCAATGAGGATTGTGCGATCTGACAGGATTCGAACTTGGCTCTCATTCATTCTCATCTTGGATTGCGCTTGTTAGGCGAGGCGCGGTGGAGGAGATTTGAACTTTGTGACTTGTTCATATGCGAGCTAGTTTGCGTGTAACTATTGGAGATAGTACTGAGTACTTGTGAGGAGTATTGTACTATGATTGTTACATGATTCTCTATCATTATATTATACAGATAGTTGGGGGTTTTCAGCTGTAAGCTTTCCCCATTACATACTGTGTTTATGCGTGTTTGACTATTGTGTTTATGTGCGCATGTGACTGTTTCTATTTCCGCAAATTGATGATCAATTGTAGAAGAGGTTATGTATTATGCATGAAGCTCAAATAGTGTGTAATCAGGACAATCTCGGTGAATAATTCAGCAAATTATTAAAATTTCTACATGGTATCAGAGTGATATTGATCATCGGATCTATTACAGTGATTACAATTATTTCGGTAGACAGAGTCTGTAACGGGCCAGGTAGCCTCTGGATCCATCCTTTATCTGAAAGGTGATATATCCAGTAAACGCCCCTACAGTCGATCTCTGTGCTAGAAATACTTTGTTCTCACAGATCCAGAAGCAGTTGAGTTTGGAGCTTGGAATTCGAATTTTGCAGCAGTGTTTTCTTGGTGTCGAAGTCAAAATGTCTTATCAAGGATTGCGATTGGAGTATGCTCTTGAAGGCATCTCGAATTATATTGCATGGAGAGATAGGATGGAGGCGGTGCTCGATGACAATGGGCTGAAGGAGTTCATAAATGCTGAAGTTCCAAAGCCTAGCGATGCAGCCTTGGTTGAGGCTTGGCAAAAGAAGACAACAAAGTGTCGAAGGATTCTGTTGGAGGGCGTGAAGGATCACTTAGTATCCAGCCTGCATGGTAAAGCTTCTCCATTCTTGATGTGGAAATATTTGAAAGATTTGTTCCAAAGCAAGAGTGACCAAAGGAAGTTGGTGCTCAAGGATAAACTCGGGAAAATAAAGATGGAGAAGAATGACACTATTCCGGTATACTTGACAAAGTTTGTCCATTGCAGGGATGAGCATGGGAGTGTAGGAGTTAGTGTGGATGATGAGGACTTGGTGAGCTTGGCTCTCCTTGGGCTTCTGAAGAGTTGGCACTCCTATCAGGACTTTGTCAATGGTCGGGAAAAATTGCCAGGATGGGAGCGACTTTGGTCGGATCTTGTGCAAGAGGAGATAAGGCGAAGTACCAGGGATGGATCTTCATCAAAGGCATCCGATGAAGAGGATTGTGCTTTGGCTGCCAAAGAAAGGAAGGGGAAGGGCAAGAAGAATGCTTCTCAATCCGGTGTGGATGGTAAAGAGCGTGACATGTCCAAAGTGAAGTGTTTTCACTATCACGAACACAGACATTACGCCACGAATTGTCCACAGAAGAGGAAGAACAAGCAGGCTACTAGAGCTGCAGCTGGTGAGGCTCTTGCCTCACAATTTGAGTTGGACTTCTCATTGATCGCATGCATGCTGTCTAGTGCTTTGGGATCAGGGTGGTATTTTGATAGTGGCGCTTCCGTTCACATGACGGGAGATGTGAATCTTTTCAGTGACTTGGTGGAGAAAGATCTCCAGTTGCATGTTGAGTTGGGCGACAATGGACGATACAATGCGACCAGCATTGGTAACATAACCTTTCAAAGGGAGTTAGGTAAACTCGTTCTTTTACAAGATGTAGTGCATGTTCCAGGTTTAAAGAAGAATTTGATCTCAGTTGCAATGTTAGAGGATAAAGGGTATGAAGTTGTTTTCAGTGAAGGAAAAGTTTTCCTTCGGCACAAGGCAACAGGACAAGTCAAGAAGGTTGGGATTCGAGCAAAGAATATCTATAGACTTGAAGTAGATGGGATGTCTATGGAGCTTCCTACTGTTGGGGAGTGCAAGAAAGACATGCAATTGATGCTTGAGAAGGAGCAAGTTTTGCATGCAAGTAAGAGTGAACCTATGGAAGTGGAGCAGCCACAAGATGAGGATCATGGAGTGGGAGAAACCACTCAAGCAGAAAAATTTCGTGCCAGATGGGCAGAGGGAGTGTATGCAGCTATACCACTAGGTGAGAGGTGGGGCGACATGCATGATTAATCCCAAGAGGATATTTCTGGGCAGGATTAATGAGATGGTGTGGATCTCATGAATTGAACCTGGCTACGAGGTGCCCATAGAGCAACAGTAGCATGATCGGTTGGATTGATGTAGACAGATCAAAGTGACAGTGTCGGATACTGGAGCGCAGATCAGAGTTGACAGTAAGTGCAGAGTGCATGGGTGCAAGAGTTCAACAGCGCAGTGGTTCTTGATGACATGTGCAGTTAGTACCAACAGAAGTCGAAGACTTTGATGATAGATGCATCATACTGATTGAGTTGTTTGGAGCCTATTCAGTTTCGGAAGAGTTGCAGAGCAGATGCATGGAGTTGCATGGCACTTGAATAGGTTGCGGGGCGAATGCATGGAGTTGCATGTCGCATGCAAAGAAAATCCTTTCTTGTTGAGAGGGAGTGTTGAAGATTGCAACAGGAACATTGAAGGAGCCATCCTGAAACATCTTTCCTGATTCTAGTTGGAAAGTGATCACCAAAACTAGGTAGGGGCCACACAGGTGATTTTTGTCGCAAAGTCTATTTTTAGACTATGTCTATTTTTAGACATATGGAACATGGTCTAGGAGTTGCAGTATGCTATTCTTGGATGATTGGTCGAGTTGATAAAAATAGATGGACCTCTATTTTTAGACATACAGGTCGAAGTCTATTTTTAGACTGCCTATCTAAAAATAGGTCAGTCAAATATTATTAGCCCTTAATAATATTTGGACTCTAAACTTCAGTTTATTCTCTTACAGCACTTCAGTTGGAGCTACGGATGTGGCACATGCATCTGACAGAAGGAATTATGCTATTCCTTGGGGTTTGGTGAGCTCATGCATGGTTGACTTCAGTTAGGACTTCAGTGGCAGAGTTTGGTGGAGTTGATGAGGCAGTTGGTGGAGTTGTGTTCGGTTTAACTTAGTTGAACTAGTTGTGTTTAGTTTAACTAGCTAATACACTAGTGATGAGTGGTGTGAATTAAATATTATTTAATTCACTAATTATTAACTCATAAATCAACTAAAGAATACATCAGTTAACTGCAGTGCATGGACAGTTCAGTGGAGACCAGTGTTAGAGGTGGGTGAAAGGGTGAGTGTGGCTATCAGTTGTGACTATACTTGTGCATGAGATTTTCACACACATTGATTGAGATTTCCAATGAGGATTGCACAGTACAAGCCAAGGGGATTCGAACTTGGATCTCATTCATTCTCATCTTGGATTGCACACTACAAGCCAAGGGGATTCGAACTTGGATCTCATTCATTCTCATCTTGGATTGCGCAGTAGAGGCAGGAAAACAGTGGAGGAGATTTGAACCTGTGACTTGTTCAGATCTGAGCTAGTTTGTGTGTAACTATTGGAGATAGTACTGAGTACTTGTGAGGAGTATTGTACTATGATTGTTACATGATTCTCTATCATTATATTATACAGCTAGTTGGGGGTTTTCAGCTATATGCTTTCCCCATTACATCTTGTGTTTATGTATGCTTGACTATTGTGTTTATGTGCGCATGGGACTGTTTCTATTTCCGCATATTGATGATCAATTGTAGAAGAGGTTATGTATTATGCATGAAGCTTAAATAGTGTGTAATCAGGATAATCTCGGTGAATAATTCAGCTATTATTCAAATTTCTACACCCTCACCCAATCGCAACGGAGAAAGTTCGCAAGCGGAACATGTTAACAAAGATTTGCGATTGCGATGAAAGACTGGACCCGATGGGTTTATAAAACCATGACTGATATATGTTTGAAGTTTCGTCATAACAGTAAATCATCAGAATCGGAGCATCGGAGCATTGAGACATCGGTACATTCAAATGAAAATTGCGATTGCGATTAATCGCAATCAGAAAAAGTCGAGGAGTGATACATC
The DNA here is from genome assembly GCA_034641835.2 of Pinus albicaulis. Taxonomy (NCBI): domain Eukaryota; kingdom Viridiplantae; phylum Streptophyta; class Pinopsida; order Pinales; family Pinaceae; genus Pinus; species Pinus albicaulis. Next base: position 916,120,875 of record CM076575.1, read on the forward strand.
GCATCAAAAAGATCGGCGAGTGGGCCCGTAAGGGAATTTTATGTATTAAAATGATCTCTCAGCAATACATCATCAGAAGTTACATATGTTATATAAAACGGTAGTCTATATGTTATAATTAGTTCTTATCATGCCGAGAGTTAAATCGTGATGTATGAAAAGGGCAGTTACATAAGCATGGCAGTTGCACTGCGACAGTAAGCAGGAAATCAATCAGAACCGAAAGGGCCAAACACAGTCATAGAAAATCCAAATACAGTCACAGAAAATCCAAACACAGTCACAAAAAGGACAAGCGCAGTGAACCAAGAGACTGAATGAGTGAGCTGAAGTTTTCATTATATGTGAATGTAAATATTGTAATTGATTTTTTTATTGTTTGTGATGCATTGGCAAGTCTCCAAAAGAAAACAAAATCCCACTGTAATATTAAAATAAGCACCTACAATTACATTTTTCTGAGTGAGCTGAAAAATAAATGAGAAGGCAGAAGACCAAGAAATATGACTATCCATTTCGAATTCCTAAAGGAAAACAAACAGTCATCAAGAAATCTATATAAATAATATCATCTTGATATGAAAAGAGAGAGAGAGAGTGAGTGAATATAGAGACTGCAGAGTATAGAAGATTTAGGCAGAGAAGATAAAGAAAAGAAGAGCAGAAAGAGATGCTACAGAACAGAGCTGATATCTGAGGTAAATCAGCAAACACTTCTTGTGATAAATTGAGGAAGTTGGAGCTTCTCTATCAAGTTGAAGCTTGATAGCTGTCAATTGTAGCTGAATGAGGTTGAAGCCTCCTGTAGGTTGGTGCCTGCAGAAAAATTGAAGGGAGTTGGAGCTTCCTTGCAAGTTGTAGCTTGCAGAATTGAGGTTGGAGCCTCCTATAGGTTGGTGCCTACAGAAAAACAGTGTTGAGAGGGAGTTGGAGCTTACCTTTGCATCACAACAATAATAAGATGTGGTTTTCTTCCTTTATGGGTTTCCACTTATATATGATGTCTCTATCTGTGTTGCCTGTGTGCTGAGATGATTTATCAAATCTGCTTAATGTAAACTGCTCTCATAATAAGTTTAATGTCACATTAATTTAATACTTGCTGCAACATATTAAAATTGTTCATATACTAAGGTTGAATACAAAATTAAGTTGTAAATAAGCTAATGAAAATTTAAAAAGCTCATGTATGTATTGAACTGATTCACCCCCCCTCCCTCTCAGTTCAACTAAGAATTCAACAGTCTTAAAGGGGTTGAATTAGGTTAAGAGCGAGACAGATAAAATTTGTGGATAAAATTTGAATTGATCACTTACAAGGAATTTCAATGTATATTCCTAGGGTCAACTGAGTCTATGGGTTCTTAAAATTGATTTAATCTTGCAAAGGAGTAAGGATATTTTGATGTCCTAGCATCAAAATCCTAACTATCACCTTTGGGAGGGATCAAACATTACTTGGGAGAGCTAACATGAGATCACCAAGGGGATTTTCATTCACATATCATATTATGAGTAATGAATACAATAATATATAGTTTTCATTTAGTTTATATTCAACAAAATTAGGGCACAGAATTTAACCTAGATCATTAATCCATTCCATACATTAGATATGAAATCAAAAATTTGCAATAAACAATGCACTTACAAGATAATATGAATGAAACAATCCAATCATCAATCCAAAGTGACTTCTCCAAAGACAATAACAAATTCTCAAGACAAATTTCGCTCCATACATCACATATTTCCCATCAAAACAAGAGGTCAAAATCTTCAAAGAGGTCAAATTCCCAAGTCCAATTGATGACGAATTTACAAATGATGCTCTCCTCAATTTATATTAGGAGGAATAATGTTTAATTAGCCTAAAATCCACTAGGAAAACAAGTAAAGGCATAATGATGCATTGGGTTACAAGCCAACCCACTAGATTAGATTAAAAATCGCATGATTTACCCATACATGTGAGTTGTAGGGTTAAAAATCTTGATGTCATACATGCGTTGAGCTCTATGTGGTGTTTTTTTAGGCTTTTAAGTGCCAATCAAGGCTTACAAGCCTTTAAAAAGCATCCTCTGAGGTTTTTATCTTAGGTATCTATCAATACTCCTCTATGGACCCCATAATCCAACTTGGGGCACCAAAGGTGGTATCATGGGTCTCCAAATGGCCATAGTATCAATATCTACTCCAATAATGAGGGATTCCAAAAAAATTCTAGCCCTCCCATGTCTCAAGGGGTGAGACCATCCTCATATGGGCCCTACATCAACCGCCATCCCTCACAAAGTGCTAAGGTCTGTTGGGGCATGTTGGGTCCAAGTACATCATCCCAAAAGGTCATCAAATGTAGGGAAAAGTGTGAGAATACTTTGGGCGTTTGAGGTGCCCAAGGGTGTGTGTGTGATGCTATGTTGCTACTTATATTTCCATGGATCTCAATGCTTAACTTGTTGATGTCTCCTCTATAGGCATAAATATTTGTGGGTGAGGTGCTCAAGTCATGGTTGTGGAACCACCTAACAATCACAATATAAAGTCTAGTGCAAGAAACCAAACTTGAATGTAAAGGGCTATTTAATAATTTAAATAAGGTTTCCCTTTAAAAATAGAGGCTTTCAACTCACAAAGGCTTTTCCTCCCTAGCTAGGAGTGGCTAAAGGACGACCCTATTAGGTGTTTCCAACCCCTAAGTGGAAGTACCATTTTCTAAGTCCATCCATCAATCACTGTAGGTGTTACGTGAAAAATGATAGTAAGAAAGGGGAGATGACATCATGGCAAAATACCATGTTCTAAGGTACAAGCATGATGGGGATCCACATACCAAGTGTATAGATGTGAGGAGGGAGAAATTTTGGATGCATGAGTTACTAACCCAACCTTTGTTTTTCTACCCGTCTTGTGTTTCTTTTACTTTTTCTTTATTTTTCTTTGCATTATTGCTCGCAACTCAAAGGGTTAGAGCCTAATTTGTATCATGAATAGTAATCTCATTACCCCTTAATGATGAGGCAACTCATTGCCCATCAATTTTGGAATATGAAAAGGTTCCTTTCATGATGTATAGGAGCAATATGGTGTTCATGAACTAAGTGATGTCCATAATGAGTGAGGTAGAGATCATGTTAGGTTTTTTCCCATGTGTAATGTGTATGTCCTGGCCATCTTCTGCATTTTTATATTCTTTATTTTGTTTTTATTATGGCCATTATATGCCTTTTCTCTTTATTTTAGTTGCATCAACCTCCCAAGAAAAATTTTTGGGCCCTACTTAGGCATATGGATGTATAGGTACCAAATACTAAAGAACCAATGTTTAGTTGAACTTGAAGAATGGAGGTGGAATAAGGGCTTATAATGTAAAATGGAAATTGGTAAGTATGGAACATGGATAGATGGAACACACTATCTCAATCAAGGCTTCCTGAATATACCCATTGGGCCGCTAGGGGAGGTCCTAGTAGACTAGGGTCGAAGATTAACCCCCCCACTTAAGGTTAAGGAATAATATCATGATCAAAACCCATCCTTCTTCTAGGTAACCCCATAATCCATATCAAGAGCCCCAATACAAACAAGTGTAAGCACTTTATTACAAAATGAATAAAGTACCTTTTGATCGAAAGCCCGCCTCCTTCCATGTGCTCTTCTTCGAAGGGTGAGAGCGCATATGACTAATCCAAGTGGCAAAGATAAAATGGTACATCATCAACTAATGGTGTCTATTAGGGGCTGCATGGCTCTCTTACTGAAAGTGAGGATCACTCACCTTGGTCGGTAACACTATCATTTGAATTATTTCATTGGGAAATTCTTAACTACCCTACCTATGACAAGGAGCTCTATGCCCTAGTAAAAATTGTGAAGAAGTGGAAGCATTGTATGGTGTGGAAAGAGATAATAATCCACACAGATAACTAGCCACTAAAATACCTACAATCTCATAGTAAGCTACAATAGACCAAAATTACAAGTGGATAAGGTTTCTACAATGGTTTCATTTAGTGATCAAGTACAAGAAAGGAAACAAAAATAAGTTGGTCGACATGCTTTTAAGGCCACCCACATCAAAGATCACAACTTTGGGAACTCTAATGCACATGGATCCATTCACCTATAATGCATATGGAGAGGCATATTCAAAGGATGAGGTCTTCGAGGAAGCATCTCCCTTGCACTCATCAGAAAAGCGAGGAGGAAGCATCATAAGGGATCCGGAAAGGGAATGGGTGGAGGATCTCATGCAGGATTGGGACCTGCTCAACATCAAGCCCTCCTCTGGTAAGTTTTCTTGGTCAAAAAAAAGAGTCGATCCAGGACACATTGCTACAAGGCTTGATATATTTCTGGTAAAGAGCTCCTTTCTCCTTTTAGGACTTGAATATGGAATGCATATTCTCCCTTGTAGTGCATCTTATCATAAGCGTATTAAATTAGAGTTGCTTCCCCAAAATGATTAGGGCCCTATTCCATTCAAATTCAAACCTCTATGGATTAAGGACCCTGAATTCTTGAATAAGGTCAAGGAATGTTAGAGGACTCCTATCAAGGGCTCCCCATTCTTTTTTTGGGAAGAAAAACTCAGAAGATTCAAGGATGTTCTAAAACTTTGGGCTAAATCCCTTCAAAATCCAGCCCTCGTAAGAAAACAAGCTCAAATCAATCTTGAAATTCATCAATCTCATACGGAAGAAGCTGAAATAACCAAAGAAGTTATAAATAAGGAGGCAGAATTACAACTCAAGTTTCATAAGGCATTTCTGTCAGAGGAAGAATACTGGAGACAAAAATCTCGTAGCCTTTGGCTTAAAGCAGGAGATAGAAATTCCTCCTTCTTCCACAAACAAGCCCAAGCTAGGATGAACCAGCTCCTTGAAGCTAAAGTCACCAAACAGGAAATTAAGGTGGCCCTTTTTTCCATGGAGCCTAAAAAAATGCCCGGTCCAAATGGATTCATTGCCATATTTTTGCAAGTCTACTGGCAGATAGTTGAAAATGATCTGTATAAAATGATCTTGAAATCCCAAGCCTGCCAGAAAATTGGGGGAGTACCAATTTTTCCTTTCTGGCACTCATCCCTAAGGAAAAGGGAGCCAAGGTCTTCAGCAGATTTCGCCCAATTTCACTTTGTAACATAGGCAACAAGTTGATTACCAAAGTGATTGCCAATAGAATGAAAAGCATCCTTCCAAACATCATCCTAGAGAACCAAGGGGGATTTGTTCTCGGAAGGCAACTTGTGGACAATTTCATCTTAGTTCAAGAGGCGATCCATTCAAGCTTGCAGCGTAAAGAAAAGGGCATGGTTTTCAAATTAGACCTAGCAAATTCCTTTGATCATGTCAGACACAACTTTCTCTTGGAGGTAATGCATAAGTTTGGGTTCGGGTCTAACTTTATAAATTGGATCCGGGCTTGTATTTATGAGCCTTGGATTGCCCCGTTGGTGAATGGAAGAGCTACATAATTCTTCAAAGCAACAAGAGGACTTCATCAGGGGTGTCCTCTCTCCCCTCTTCTCTTCGTAATCCATGCTTCTGTTCTAAGCTTCTACTTGGACAAGAAGCAGTCAAATCAAGAGATCATGGGCCTCAGCATTGCAAGAGGTTTCAAAAGCATAATTCATTCTCTTTTTGCCGATGACTTTATTTTGCTGGGGGCTGCCTCTATTCTTACGGAAACAAGATTCAAAGAGGTGTTGGATGACTTATGTGAAACAACTGGCAGCATCTTAAACGAGCGCAATTGTCATATTTACTGCTGGAACACTTTTTTCAGTGTTCTTTGTCCAATATCTAGATGTTTAGGCTTTGCTGCATTGTCAAACTAGACATTGTTCAAGTATCTAGGCCTCCCAATCTTCCAAAGAAGTGCCTTCAGCAAAGACAAGCTCCCTCTGATCGAAAAATTCAAGCTCAGGATACAGGCTTGGGGCTTCTCATGGCTTAATCTCATAGGTAAGTTGGTTCTTATTAAATCTGTTCTCAGTAGCCTGCCTATTTTTCAATTCTCCGTTATGCTCGCCCCCTCAAGTATCCTCAGAAAAATGGAGGAGTTTATTCGAAAGTTCTTCTGGAAAGGTGGAAGACATAATGAAAACATAATTCCTTTGGTAAGCTTGGACAAGGTCACCAAGCCTTTGATGGAAGGAGGTCTAAGTTTTAACAATATCTATACACAAAATGTGGCCATGGGAGCAAAATTCATCTAGCGTCTTATAGCTCCCAATCCTGGCTGGGCCCAAAAGGCCTTGTGGAAGAAATATTTTCATGGTTCCAAAAAACGATGCCTTGACAGTCCTAGCACAAAGGTTGGTTCTCAACTCTCCAAGCTTTGGGACAAAGCCACCCCCCTGATCAATCTTAATGGATTCTGGATCCCGAGAAATGGCAAGAATACAAAAATCTAGGAGGATCGAATCATGGATAACCCACCCCTTATTGAATCAAATTCCCTTCATACATTGCGGAGTTGCATGACTAATGCAGGATACAAAACTTTTTGGGACATTTCGACTTGGAAAGAAAATCACTGGCATAGCTGGAAGCGAATCGAAGTTCCATTAGAGCTAATACGTGATTTTGACGAATTTCTGAAGTTGCTCAAAGGAAAAGAGCCGATCCACGAGAGGAGAGCCGACAAACGTGGCTGGGGTCCTCAATCGGGCTCATACACTGTGGCGTTGGGCTATATAAAACTAAAGGAGCTGTCGTACATTCCTCCAAACCCAACAACGTGGAAAGCGCTCTGGAGACACAAATCCATCCCAAAATTTGATTTATTATGTTAGTTAATATGCCATAACAAAATTCTGACAGAGGATAGATTAAAGACCAGAGGCTTCCAGGGACCTTCCAAATGTCGATTATGCAGTGAGAATGAGGAAAACGTTGGCCATCCCCTGTTGAATTGAAAGTTCGCAGAGGAAATATGGAAAGACATTCTAAGTCCTTGGAAAAATAATATTAATTTCCCCTCCTCAATCTCTGACTTAATTGCTAATTGGCTGCAAATTTTTCCAAGGGAAATTCCAAAGAACGAAAGATTCAAAGCTGCTTGGATCACCTTGCCAAAGATCATTTGCTGGAAAATTTGGCTGGAGAGAAACATGAGAATTTTTAGGGACAAAGGACAGGATGTGAAAATTATCATTGTCAAAGTTAAATTTCAATTGAAAGAAAGCTTGGGGGATCAGCTTGAGGATACTAATCTAAGACATCAAGAGCTAGATTGGGGAGCCATGATGGACCTTAAGTTTTCTGAAACTGTAAGACGAATCAAGCCATCATTAGAATGGAAAATTAGAAGCAAGGAGAGAGACTTCTCAACATGGTCCAGCAAGCAATCTAAACCTTCTCTTTTATTTGACGAGGCTGCCAAAGGCAACCCTAGCCTTGTTGGTGCTGGAGGAGTAATCAAGAACATTGAAGGCAGAAGTGATCATAGTTTCATGTGGGGATTGGGCTACAACACAAGCATACAAGCTGAAGCACTTGCTCTGTTCCAAGGTCTCAAGCAAGCCAAGGCCTTAGGCATCAAAGAAATAATTGTAATCGGGGACTCTCAGTCCATCATCAAAACCATGGTGGAAAAGTCAGTACCATCTAATTTCAGATTTGCAAGAGTGGTGGCTAGAATTAAAACCCTGGTCAAGTCCTTTCAGAGAATAAAATTCTTTCATGTGTTGAGGGAGAATAACAAGGAAGAAGATTTGGAAGCTAATAAAGTTGTCCATCTCTTTGCTGGTGCTCTTTTAAGAGACCGGGTAGAATATTGGGATCCAATTCCCTAATTCTTTGTAATCATGTTTTATCGAATTTTGTTGAACCAACTTGTGTGTATTCACAAGCTAAGGAAAATTTCAGAGATTGGCTCATCGCTAAATGTAAGACTCACCGGATCTTAATCCTCTGGGCCAACGAGCTCGAGACAAAAGAGGAAACTAGAGCTATGAAACTAATTTTTGTAATTTGTTTTGTGGCATTCTTGGCCATGGATTTAATATAAAACACTACCCGTTCCTGTAAAAAAAAACATACAAATGTTAATCTTAATTGAATCATTAAAAAAATAAAAAGGGATAATAGATAGTATCACAATTTTCTTATCATAACTAAATGCTTCTATATGAAACAATGATGGCTTTCATCAGTTCAAGAGCAGTAAAAACAAGTTTACTGAGAAAACAACTCTAGCACTGAGAGATATTTGGAAGCAACAGTTGAATTGGTGAACATGTCTTGCTCTATGGTGTTGGATATTGGGCATAGGCAACTATTGAATTGGTGAACATGTCTCGCTCTATGGTGTTGGATATTGGGCATAGCTTTCTTGATATTGTATACGAGATCGTAAATTTGCATGTATCTTATACTACATTAACCATGAAATTGTCAACATTTAGAGCACACTTTCCATCACATTTGTAGAGAAAATTACAATAAAGTATCACATTTTTCTTATCATATCTAAATGTTCCTATATGCAACAACTACCTTGTGCCTCATAGTTTAAATTTGTGCAAGGAGGAGGAGAGGAGTGCCAAGGTGCAAGCTAGAATAAGAAGAGAAAGAAGAATCTTGTTTGGGACATGAGAATCTTGTTTGGGACTTGAGATAGATTCATTCTCTGCACATCTAGACTGGAAGCTTAATAAAACAAAACTCACCATACTTTAAATTTTTTAAATAAATATCTTAAAAATTAAAAATATCAATTTAATACATTTTAGTCAATTACACATTTAGCAATATTCATTTAAAAAAATACAAATATAAATTACTATTTTAAATAAAAATATTACAACACATTTAACAATATTCATTTAAAAAAATACAAATACAAATTACTATTTTAAATAAAAATAGTACAAAGAATCACATTAATTACATTGGCCCTCGTGTACCATCCCCTTATTAGTTTTTAAATACCTTTTAAAATACATGATGTTTGTAACTTATTCTTAATGACATAGTGTCATAAGAGATATCTATTTTGAATTTTTAGTGTCTCTGGCCACCATGCATCTAATAGGATCCATTTCAAGTGATAATATGAATAGATAACTGTGTGAATGATAACTTGTGACATCCATGGCCATTTTCTTTGATTGTGGATCAGGTTACAAACTAATACTTTGTGAAATCCCTAGCCATTTTCTTTGATTCTGGATGAGGTTATAAACTAGAATACACTCTCTCTCGAGAAGACTCTACAATATATATTGGATGGAGGGAAAGGTTATGATAAAACTTGTAAAAGAACCCCTATGTCAACTTACTCTATTGTTAATCACATAGTGCCAGTTTTGTAAAACTATAATCTACAGTAAGGACTAAGTGCGTTTTTTCTTTTGTAAGTTTTGTTTGAATTGAAAAATAAAAAAAATTATAAAAGCTAAAATTATGTAGTGAAAAACTTTGTTTAAAATTTCAGAATAAAAAGTTGAGTATGTTTGACATCATATAATATGAAATTTGCTTATGATTATAAAGTAAAAAACATGTAATATTTTTTAGCTACAATTAGGTAATTAAAGATATGTATATTGTTTTTTTTTAATAGAAGAAATTTGATATTCATTAACAAACAAAAAAAATTGGAAAGAGTATGTATGAGTTACAAATTGTTATGGAGTTACAAACTATTACAATTAAGTAATTAAAGGTAAATTTAGTGTTATTTAAGAAAAGAGAATTATGAACATTCATCATTATTGCTCAAGATAAATCATTTCCTATGAAATAATTTCACATATTTTCAAAATTTTCATTATTAATTTATTTTTTTATATATTAAGAAATGCTACTCATGAATAATAATACATTTGTAATATAAATAATATATAACAAGAAAAACCATGTCCTTTTGGAATAATAAAATAGTTGTAAAAAAAATAATATATAGAACAAGAGAAACTATGTATATTTGGAGGTATGAAAATTTAGATTTAATCTAGGCCATCTTAATTTCTCCCTTTAAATAAACTATATATTTCAATCATCTAACATTCCATCCAATGGCTCAAACATGAACACATTAGCAGTTAGAGAAGTTGTTTTCAAATAAAATTGCCTTACAACATAAAATAAAATTTTAAAAAATATATATATATATATATATATATACCGTGATTTCACCTAAACACAAACTACAAGTCTCGCAAGCAAATAGAAGGCTATAATACAACAATTCACAACCTTCATGCATAAGATTACCAGTTTTCATACTCTTTTTCAAATGGAACCTCCAACAATCAGTTTTATAGTTGCTATATGATTTTCTTTATCAATACTATCATTAGTGCCACATCATACCATTCATATCTATGAATGGATGAACGTGTTGTTTGAGGCCAAATTTCCACGGAAAACAAGTTACCAAAAACAATAACGCAAACGTTGACCTTATCCATCATGTTGTTGTTACAAGGATGAAATTTGTGTAGTTGTTATCTAACTCGACTTTTCGCATTTATGAGTTGGATGGATTTCATGTGAGGGACATGAAACAACAATGGGATACGATGGTAGATGGTAGGAATAGGAAGTAATAACAAGCTTTAGAGTAGTTTCTTATGATGATTTCCCTTTTCCTCTAAGAAATCAAGAGAGCGAAAGCGTTTCTTACCTCTAGTTGTTAATACTTAGAATTATGTCTTTTGGATCTGCATCAGGTACATTGAAGTTACAATAGACTTTTGGGTTGCTTAGTTATTGATGATTCATTGCATGCTCTCATCCAAATCTATTCAAGTTATGAACAAAATTGTCAATATTTCAATTACAAGTTTGAGAAAAAGGTTGTTGTTGCTCATAACAAATTTTATTGTTGCCTTTGGGATGTTTGTTTGCAGATTTAACTTTTGCATCTATCAAATCATCCTTCCCAACGTACACATCTACAACAAATCCAATCTCAACAAAACTCAAGTATGGGAACAAAGATCTCATGCTTATCAACAAGCTTTCTTGTTAACTATTGACATTCCTTACTTATTTAAAAAAACATGAAAAAATTATTGTGTTGTACTCTAAATTGAACCAATAACTATATGCAACAGTTATTGAGATTTATTTGTCTACCATCCTACGCTACTTGAGAAAGGAAATATTTTCTCAAGTGTAGTAGTATTTCTAGTGAAGCCATGTGTAGTAGATTGTAAGTGAAAAAATTACCCAAAGGGATTTGATATTATCTTGTAATGTACTAAAACAAAATACTAGATCCTTTTACAAATTGTGGAAACCAATTACAATTGCACAATCACATAACAAGTAAGAGAAACAAATTATCAATCGCACAACACAGAATGTATCTTGGGAAAGAAACTGCTCAAAACCCCTCTATTTGTATATTGCATAAAGTCAAGAACATGAAACAATACAAAGTTATTTACCTCACTGAGAAACCTTTGCACTTTGCTAACTATCTCACTCCGATCTAGGAAAATTTGGTCTAATACTTAACCAATTCTCAGCCTTTGTCTGACCAGCCTTGCTTACGCATTCCTGGAGGAATTGTGTCCCTATAAATAAGGAAATTCCCAAAAATTGATTGTGCAATTCCTTCAACGCATCCTAATGACCTCATGCATGACCTGTACAATTTTCTAATTATACAACTGATAGTTATCTTCCCTTTAATCTCAATCTCAATTGGGCCTTCCTTAGAACTAACATACAATAGCTATTTATCGCAAATTATCAGTGAATTGATTGATCACTACTTTGTGTAGAGATGGGGATCTATTTGTAGGATTTTAGTGACATAGGATTTTAGTGACATATACTTAACATAGGATTTTAGTAATTGATGTGTTGAAATATGATTATTTACCCTATCATACCATAACATTTTTTAATGTTTATAAATTATTAAAGTATTTCTTATTTTAATTAAAAATAATAATTTATTAGTATTTAATTAACTTTGAAATTTGATCATTTTTATAATTCTTCATTTTTCATAAAAATCATATTTGGCATTTTATAATCAATTTTCACTTGAGTATCAAAGTTAATCAATTTTTACTTTGAATTTTTTAAACAATTTAATATTATATTTTTCTTAAAATTATTATTTTTTAATAAAAATATTATAACTTTTTAATAATATTTGTGCTACCTAATTCAACATGATATAGGTTGAATTTGAAAAGAGTGTTAAGCAATCATGAATACTTAGATTAATGATGTCCAAAGTATTTTCTCATATACTTAGACTAATGATGTCCAAAGCATTTTCTCATTTTGATTCTCCAAAAACAATTCTCGTTTTTTTGGTTGGATAATTGTGTGTGTAAATTTATATTATGTTATTTATTGATGTGTTTTGTAGCTTATTTAGTTTTTTTTTATCTATTTATGAACAAGAGCCACCTGATGGCAATGTCACTACATCTGCTTACTTGGTTCTTATATTTTGAATAGGATTATAGTACAGAAACAATTGTGGGAAAATATGGATAAGAAAATCATAATTGAGGATGTGTTCGTTGCTTCTTCCTAGGTCTATGCATATATACAACTAGCTATAGCAAGATGAAAGCTTAATTTTTAATTACAAAAAATTGTAGTTATATTTTTTAATCTTATTTTTGTATTTCTCTTTTTCATCTCTGGTAAAGAATGTTTTTTTTTCTAATCATAATAAGATTATATATTTTTAAAGAAAGAAATGAATCATAAAATAAATAAATAAAACTATTTAAATATTTCTATTAAAAGTTTTATTTTATTATTAAAATAAGCTTTGTTGAGATTGTAAATTACTCCATCATACTCTATTGGTTAAAAGCATTATTTTGAACTTTGTAGTGATTGTGCCAAGAGGCTCATTCTACAACCCATTATGACTTCAATGGATGCATTTATGTATACCATGAATTGAATTCTGATGTAATTTATGTGACATATCATGTGGCCATCTCAGAGAATTTTCGCCCATAACTCTAAACTAATTTTTTTATGACTATAAAATGTGCATTAAAATAGGTTGTTAGGTATCAACAATATTATCTCCTTAGTAAAAAAGAAATCATGCATGTTCACCATAAATATCTTCAGTTTCTCTGGACACAAAGTAGGATAGATAATGATGGACAACATGTGAAATGGATACCTACAATAATTCAACATTGTGATTGAGTATCATAAAAGGAATGACAAATAATATCATATGTTTTCTATCAACATCATTAGCAGTCAAATTGAAAAAATTATACAATTCCAATAATTTTGATTCGACAAGTTTAAGTCAATCTATGCATAATGTCCATAGTTTTCATAATCCACACACTTCTCTAAAATGTAATGACACCACAAGATGAGGAGATTCATGATTGATTATTCAAGGACATAAGTCCACTCAAAATTAACCCAATGTATGTTCCTTTGGGGGTTCACTAGATTTAGTTCTTGGATGAATCCAACCACTTGAACATAACATTGCATAGTAAAGTGGAGAAGACAATAAAAAATCCGTAGAGGTACTTTCACTAGTCATGTATATTTGCAAATATGGTGATAAGAATAATGAGTATTTTCCTACTTATAGAATATCAAAAACAAATAAAAATAAAACTTTACATGTGTTTACCACTAATTGTAGTAAGACATGAGAATCAATTTCAATAGAATTTAATAAAAAACTATCAATGAGTAAAAACAACTATATCATGGTCTTGCTTGAACAAAATAGTTGTTATTATACCATATAACAAGACTCTTACACCATAATAATTAGATTAAATTTTATTTGATAAAATTAATGTTTATTTTGATGTCATTATGAATCAGCTTTTATAATAAAAAAAACATTAAATTATTTTTATAAATTTATTAAAAATAAATTGAAAAAAAGAAATTTATTTTCTATATAAATAAACCAACTAAACAATATAATAATTATATAAACATTTAAAATTTTGATATATATATATATGATCATTACATTTCCATTTTAAAAATACCATAAATTTCTACTTAAATATTTACTAAATATATCATTAATTATTTAAACTAGTTAATTTATTATTTAAAAATAAAAATACATAATATTGAATATATATATCTAAAAACACATGAAATTGGAGAACTATACACAAAATATTAACATAGCCTCTATGTAAAGATGACACACAAATCTAGAAATGATCCAAATTTTTCTTAATCAAATTTATTAATAAATTTTAAACTAATTAATTGATTATTTAAATACATAAAATACATAATAATAAACACATGGTTATTGATGTCATAGTGATTATGAAACAACATCAATATTTTTTAATACATTAAAAAAAAATATCTTTTTCTCTCAATGTTAATTCAATGTTCATTCTCATGCTCATGAAAAGTTCATAATTTCATTACATAGTGAATAAAAAATAGATATTTCATATCAATCAAACAAATATATTAGGGCAAAGGTATCTATTGTATATAGAGTAACACGGGAAGGGATTGTTTGGAATCCATTTTTTATAGTGGAAATGGATTCAGCGCTATCAAAAACCCTTAAGGCACTCAAAATACTAAATTTTAACAACTATAAACAAGGTTCTGCTAAAATCTTTGCCTCATTCGGGGCCAATTCGCTGCTTTTTAGACTACACGAATAAAAATTCACTATGTATAATAACCAAAAGAAAGATTATTTTATAATTAAATAAAAATGAAAAAATATATATTTTATAATTATATTTATTTATTATATTATATTATATTATAATGAAAAGATAATAAAAAAATAATGAAAAAATATATATTTTATAATTAGTGTTTTTGTTTCTTGTGATTAAGTTGATTTTAGGTAGGGGTTAAATTTTTTTGACTTTTTTTTGGAAGTTTAATTTTTCAAAATGGCTTTCATTCTCAACCCTTCCTCATGAGGTTTGAACTTATAACATGGTAAGAACTAAACCTCATGCAAATCAATAATTTACATTTCATGGCTTATTTATCCATAATACTATTATAACCATTATACATATGACATTATCTTTAATGTGGATATAGGTTAATTAGGAGATCAAACCATAAATCATTTAATATTTCACATAACACACTTACATGTTTTGTCAAATAAACTAGCCATTTTTTTTAAATTGATTTATTATTGATGTATTGTATGAGAGAACTGTATATTATTTTGGAATTTCTTAAGGTTTAAATAATTGTAACTTTTTGAATTATTAAACAAGTTTATGGAAGAGATGGTGTAATGTTATGTTATGTAAACATTTTGATTCAATCAAATGAAAATAAAATAAAATAAAATAATAAAATAAATAATTTATTGTTTGTGGTTTTTGGGCTCATTTTGACAACCCATGGTTTTTCCCATGGTATTTTTCCATGGTATTTGTAATGATGAAGTATATTTAAAGGCTTGAGGGTATCTATTATGGAATGCAAGAGTACTATACTAGATCCATCTTAACTCTAGGCTGATCCATGTCTGAGATTGGTAGTACATCTAGAATTAAGATAGATCTAGGTTGTTTTTAATGATTTTCGGAAAATGCTTTGATGAAAGAAACACAATATTCTTTACAAGACTTAAAATGCTCAAGTTTCAAATTGTGAAGAGAATTCAAAAATATGTAAAAGTTTAGATTTTTAATTAAATTTTACAAAGTAAACCAAAATGATTGTGTTGAGAGGCACTTTAGAATTTAGTATGAGGGAAATTTTGTCCCATAACATCATATTTAAAAATAATAAAATAATACTTATATTAACAAATTAAAAATAGTAATCACAAATACAAAAAAATGCCCAACATAAATCAAATACTTTAATTTCCCTCTTAATTTTCCATGAACTTTCTATAGAAATAAAATAATTGGAGTGAAAAAAATATATAATTTTTAATATGAGGAAAATATGTAATTTCTTCATTACTTAATATGAAGTTGAGAGAAGACATGTAAAAACAATATTATTGATATTACATTATGTGTATTTCATTCTATGTTTAATAGAGATGTAATTTTTAAACCAAAGATATGTCAATAACAAAAGAAATATTTTTTTGTCAACCATAAATGAAATATTTCAATGTCTATATTAAATGACATAATTTTATATCTTTTTTATATAAAAGAAAAAAATAATTTAAATTATTATTTTTTTATATTTTTACTTTGAAATGTAATATGGAGTTGATATATAATATTTAAAAAATATTAATAACCAAAAAAGTTTGATGTGGGTTATAAATCAAATATTTCGAATGTGCATGTTGAGTAAAATATTTTAACATCAAATATAGAGAGAGAAAAAGAGAGAAAGTCCTTATTCCATAAATAAACGTTTTATAATTAAAAACACAAGGGAGATTTGTAATTCCTTCAATATTTAATGTAGAGTTGATTTGTAACATTTTAAACAATATTAATAATAAAAATTAAGATGTAGTATATATGGATATATGTTTTCTATTTTCAAATATTAAGGGGCGTATTTTACTATTTTAATGTGGAGAATGTGAATCATAAATAAAATATTTTAATGTAAACTATATATATTATATAAACAAGTGAAATAAAGATTTTTTATAATTAAAACATTTTTTTAGTGCAGTTTGTATGTAAAACATTTTTCCATGTCATTGGATAACAATGCCTGGGATGGGACTTCCCATGTGCAAAATGTAATCTTCTTCTTCTTTTTGATAAATAAAATTACCTGTCATTATTTTAGGAAGGAAAAAAATATTTTATTAATAAGATGTTCAAAACCAACATATATCCATCTTATTTTACACTCATAAAATTGTTTACAATTCTAAAAATGTGACCCTTCTATATATCCAAAATCAAAATGAATTTATGCTAGTGAATACAACTATTAAGATTTAATTTATCAAAAAAATATTTAAAAACTTAATTAAAATAATTATTTTTTAAATAAAATAATCAATTATATATTATAAATTAAAATACAATTTTTTAAAACTAATTTTATCAAATGAATTAAAATCACTAACATAAACAATTAGGATTTAAACAAATCGAAATGTTCCAATAACAAATCCTCTAATAATTCCAAATGTTACAATGACAAATCCTCTCATTAAGAGAATTTAATTCCAATACAATAAAAAAACAAATGGTTTTTCATAATAACGTGGAAAATGTAAAAAGAGATAAACAATTAGTATTTAAATAATTCCAAATGTTGACCAATCCTCTGATAATTCCAAATGTTACAATAACAAATCCTCTCATTAAGAGAATTTAATTCCAATAATAAAAAAAAATGTTTTTCATAATAACGTGGAAAATGTAAAAAGAGCTAATGAATGAAAAAGAGTAATAAACTCATTAAAATTATAAAATTTTAACCCAAGTAGCTTGCAAAATGTAACTTGTATACAATAATAAATATAACTTGAATTTTTTTTATAATAATGTAAAGTTTAAGGATATATTATTAATTTATATGAAGCACCAAGTATGATGAAAAAAACACATTTTCTACAATGTTACAAGTTTATGTATGTAAAGTGTTTAGTATATAAGCAAAATTTTTTTCAAATAAGTGTAGGGGTGGCAAGTGTATAAGGGGGTTTATTATTGCATTTAGGTTCTTTGCATTTAGATGCCCTGAGATACAAATAGATCCCCATCTCTTTGCCATATTTCTAATTCTAGGAAATAGTGCAAGAGCCACATGTCCTTCATCTCAAGTTCTCTTGCAAGATCCTTTTTGCAATACTTGATGAGTTTCTCATCACCTGTTAGTCTCATATCATTGACATAAAGTACAATAATCAAAATCTTAGCTTTTACCACAATATAATAAAGGTTCACATCTGCTTCACTCTTGGTGAAGCCCAACCCGGTAAAATAATTGTCGATCCTAGTGTACCAAGAACGAGGTGCTTGCTTCAACCCATACAGTGCTCTCTTGATTCTTCACACATGCGACTCCTTGTCTAAGGTCTCAAAAACTTCTGGTTGCTCAATGTACACCTCTTCCTCAATCACCCCATTAAGGAAGTTTATATTTACATCCATATGATGTATATGCCATCCCATCTGCGTTGAGAGTGCAAGGATGGATTTGATTAATGAGTACCTTGCGGCTGGTGCAAAATTCTCATCATAATCTATCCACTCCACCTAAGAGAACCCTTTGGCCACAAATCTGGCCTTGTGCTTCTCCACATTCCCATCTATTTCCTCTTCACCTTGTAGACCCACCTAGATCCTACAACTGACTTCCCCACTGGTCTTGGGACAAATTCCCATGTGTTTTTTTTTTTTTAATGGAGTCATACTCCGCAACCATGGCATCAACCCAAACTGGTTGTTGCACTACTTCCTAAAAAGAGGATGGTTATTGTTGGGTGCTGGTTTTGCACATTTTTTCCTACACTTATCTCCCTTATCTTGCTTCGTAACCTTAACTTATGGGATTATCTTTACCCTTTTTCCTACCTTTTTACCCTGACTTGTGTTGTTTCACCTTGCTTTTGTTATTTTGCCAATTCACCAATTATTATGATCTATTATACTTTTTTATGACTAACTGATGGTGAATGTTTGGAGAAAGATCGATGGTATTTTGTTGTCCTTTCAGATGTCAAAGATCCCGAACATGAAGTTCACAAAGGCAGTTTGGATGGTGCTATTATAGAAAAGCGATGAAGTTACACCATGTTGTTATAGACCCGCCAGCAATTTACTATTACACCCTGATGTTACAGAGTCGTTGGCGAATCGTTGATACAGTTGTACCATTGACCGCTCTTGTCTATATTGTTGTTGATCTGCACTACAGTTGTGTTTTGTTATGATAGCTATAGGAGTTATCAACATTATATTTTTGGGATAACAGCCTAAGGGCAGTTCCGATTGTAATATTTTAATTCCTAATCAGAACTTTATTAGGGAGTGGTTATAATTGCATGAGTTATATTTCGATCAGCATGAGAATCGTAAGATTCTCATGACTGATCTATTCCGAATTTTCTGATGTAACAACTATGTATCTCTCAACACTAGAGGTCAAGAGGGGAGCAAAAAACAGCATTTTTTTGCCTTTGTAATTGTGTTCAGATTAATACAGACCATATTGTTACTGTTGTTACATGTGTGATTCCATTTAAGTTTGGTTAAAGTTTATTTTCTACCTGCGCCCTTCTGGGGAGGAAGGACCCTCCTTCTTAGCAGGGATTACAGTGGTTACAATTGTTGCACGTGTTTATGTAATTGGATTTTAGTTTATGTATTGTTAGAGTGTTTTTGCTGTTGTTTAGCTAAGAATATATCTGCTTCGATTTCTATACTTTATATGTTGTCACACATCTGATTAATAAAGACACTAGTTGGGTACTTATTGTGTGGCAAGCTAATAAATCGATTGAAGTGTGATTTCAATCTTGTGGATTCTTTTATTTCTGCATGAGTGATTTATTTCCAGCATTTTACTTCGGCAATGATTTCTTTTCTTTGAGGCTACTTCTGGTTGATGTATCGGCATAGACAATGTTACTATCACTGGAATAACAGACATCCCTGGATTGATAGTTAAATGTGTGTTGTTCAATCATTAATAAGTGATTTATATAGTCCAACATTTTGGCGTTGTTGCCAAGGATAGTAGTGACGATCCAATAAATCAGAGTTGTTTCTTAGAAGTGCAATTTCTGAGTGTTTTTTTTTATAGAGTATCTCCAGCAATACAATTGTCGGGAAGTAAGACTAGAGGTAAGAACCTGCGCAGCGCTTTAACAGGCTTGAGCGGGCTTTCCAATGTCTTGCTGAGATACTTAAGAAGTTGAATTTCTGAGCATTTTTTCTTTTGTTTAGAGTGTTTCTAGTGCTGCAATTGTTGGGCAGTAAGACGAGAGGTAAGAACCTGTGCATCGCTCTAACAAGCTTGAGCGGGCTCACCAATGTCTTGCTGGAACACTTAGGAATTGAATTTTGGGTTTTTTTAGGGTGTCTTCAGCTATACAGTCGTTGCGTGGTAAGACGAGAGGTAAGAACTTACGCATCACTCTAACAAGCTTGAGCGGGCTCATTGTTGTAGAAAATGAAGCACTTATAAGATGAATTGATATGCATAGGGCCCATGTGTGCCAGTAGGAAAACATCAACATCTACAAGCACCCCCCACTCTACTAACTACAAGAAAGACGGGTCGTAAGAAGGAAAAGAAGAGCACAGATTTGGGAAGGAAAACATTCTTTGGAGACATGATTGCAAGAGCAGAAAAGGAACATTCCACTTCATACAGAGATAATCGGAAGATAGGACCACAGAAAGCGGCTACCACATCAAGGCCTGGACCATCAGTGTCTTTCATGTCTAGACCTCACCATCCTTTGAACATCATATCCACTCCTGATATCAAAACTCTGGATTCAAAACAGAAGTGGAGAATCATTGACCAGGATTTGAGAATTGAAGGACACGGAGAGACAGTGCCTAAGGAACAGCAACTATTTGATCATCAATTGGATGCTAGTAGTGCTATCAAACAGTTGGTCCTGGAACAGCAAGATCCTTTTATTTTCCAATCTCTCGTGCATTTCAAGGGTAGCTCATCTCATCAGCAAGAATCAGCCATGGGGGACAAGAATGTTAAGATTGATAGCTCTGTCGCCTTTGAATTCCTAATAGCAGAAACACAGGATGAAGCTCCTATGAAGAACATCCCTTTATCATCCCTACCATCCTTTCAAGGGATGGCTGTTGAAGATCATGATACCTTCATGTTCGAATTTGATGTGTTGTGTAGAGGTTATGACTACACTTCAAACACCCAAAAGCTGAAACTATTACCTGCTACTCTAAAAGGAGTGGCATTAAGATGGTTTATGAGATTGGGTGCTGGCACGATTTGAACATGGAACGACATGAGAGAAGCCTTTCTCTTTAAGTATCAGGACTACTGCCGAACTAGGGATTTGAAGGACGAAACTTTCAAAATTGCACAGAAGGAAGAGGAAAGCCTGGAGGACTATCTGGAGAAATTCCACTATAACTTATAGAGGTCTAAGTTCAGTAACTTAGATACAGATATCCTAAAGCCGATATTCTTAAGAGGATTAAGAGATGATTTTCTGGAACATCTGAATATAATAGGAAAAGGAGATATATTGCAAGAAACGTTTGAGGAGATAATGAAACTCTGCCTACGTAGCTCAAGAGGATCTGTTGAGGGAAAGGTTTTAGTTCGGGACCCTTCACTTCGAATACAGAAGTCCATAAGTGGAGGGGTAACCAGAGCAGAAATCTGGAATTTATTTGAAGATTTCAAAACTAATCTCCTTAGCACTCTCTCTGCCTAGATCACTACGGTACAAGTCAAGAAGGCACAAGCGGAAGCTGAAGTAGACTTAGCAATATTATGTCCCCAATGCAAAAAGAAACATTTGGAAAGAGAATGTGGACTGAATAGTGTTGGCTTGTGCAACAATTTTTGAGTTGGCGCATTCTACAAATCAGTGTCCTAAGTTGCCCAGACTAAAGGCAGTACTTCAAGAATCAAGTGAGGATGTTCAATATTCTTACTTTATCATGTCAAAGAGACCATGGCAGCTGCGACCTACAGGTATGCCTACAGATTTTTCTTCTTTTTATCCTTGGAATAATGTTTATAACAGTTAGCAATATCCATGGCAGTATCCCACTCCTTCTTTAACACAATTTCCTTCACCATGGAACAAGTGGCCATCTCCTCCACTAATGCAATATCCTACATCACAACCCAATCCTTCGGGTCAGAACTGGAGAAGTAATGGCCAAGGTCCAATACCCCCTCCAATTCCAATACAACAGCAACAATTATAACTACCTTCTATTAAAAATCCTACACCTTCTGTCCGACCCCAATTACCTGTACAACCTGTTAGCCACCTATATTTTTCCATTATATCAGCTGGTGGCTAAATATTTTGTGCAGCCTTCAAGAAACAAATTCAGTCCTGAAGTTGTTGGTGCTTGAAGACTGTTGGTAAAATCATAAAATGCTGGTTAGATCTTCATACATTTCCTTCTCCCAGCCTCTGATATTCCACGAAAATCCAAGTCAAATACTGCTGCATCCCCCTTCCTTTCCCCTCCCTCGCTTTCATCTTACCTTCATTCTTCAATCTCCTTTTATTCATAAAAACCCCACAAAACCATATGTTATTCCTTATCCCTTCATCTCATTTCCCAAGGTTAAAAACCATTTTTTTTAACCTTATCGGAATTATATTTCCTTTTGAAATTCTTTGGAAAAAACCATAGAAAACACATTTTTCTATGCGTTGGGCTTAGGCCCCTCAGGCTAAGCACCCTGCCTTTTCTTCCTCCACATGCCCGAGCGCCAGAACCGACCGCTCAGTCCTAGGGCGCCAAGCCAAAATATAACCCCTCTCCGTCCTTTTTCCTCTGAAACATTTGAAAACCCATCTTTTATAAGGTTTTGGCGTGAAATATTGAATCACATGTTTTATTGCCCCAAATCCTTCTCGGTCGTCGATCTACTCCCCAGATCTGACGAAGCGGAGCAAGCCCCACCTGGTGGACCCCCCTCCCCCGCGCCCTTTTCCAAAAACCGCGGTTTTCATCCCGCGCCACTTTTCGTCGGGTGGCGGGTTTATCCCATCGGCCAGCGATTCCATACGCCGACCGACGCGTGTCCTCCACCAATATTTCAAAACCACCGTCCTTTCGCTTCGCCCGCGCGTTATCTATTGTACCATAACCCCGCAGCGGGATCCACCTCCGCTGTCGGATTTGGGCCCTCCCATCTGACGGTTGCTGATCGCCCCATCTGCTCGGCCTTTAACGGACTTGCCCACCCGTTAGCTTCCCCCGGCGCGTTTGAAATCCGATCTTCGTCGTCGGTCTCTGCAGATCGACGGTTCTCATACAAAATCCCGATTCAATCGTACAGTCCACCTTTTTCTTCCGCTGACTTTCCGAAACGCTCCCGACTGTTGATCGCAGTACGATCAATGGCTCCGACTGCTTCGTTTTCCCGCACGCCCTCCGATGCAGATTTGTCCATATAACGCATGATTTTCTCATTTTTTTTGTATTGTGCAGGTTTTAAGGTTCTTTCGTCGTGTTTTAGGAAAATATGAAAGACGAGGGTGACGACCCCCGTTCTTTCGATTTATCCAGAAGATCGACCGCAGGGTGAAGAACAATGTTATCAACGAGGTTTCATGAGCCTTGGTTGCCGCGCATCCCTGTAAAACTTGAAGAATACCGTCAAAATCAACGCAGAGAAAGAGTATCAAGAATTGAAGACAACAGTGAACCAGAGCAGCAGATTAGTGGACAGATTGGCGGGGATTACGGCTAAGACGGTTATCAAAAGCCTAATCCCCGACTCAGAACACAGATTAAAGGAAAACCTAAAAGTGTTCATCAGACATATTGCCTCCACCGCCATACTTTGAAGAAAATTGATTCCTCAACCACCGCAGTGCCACCTATTGTTTCAAGACGCTCGATCAAAGGCCGAATTTATTGAGAAAAATCAGATATTTTGCCTCGAAGCAGCCAAAGAAGTTATTTCTGCCTCAGATTTAATGACAGAATGTTTGCAGAGTAACCCTAATAGTACGCAAAGCCTCAAATGTCAAACAAAGCTCCTTCCGAGCTTACTTCATAAGTATAAACGCATTATTGCAGCGGAACACCTGTATGGTTTCTTCATCGAGCCTCCAAGGGCCAGGAAGACATTAATTCTGCATTAATTGTATTTCAGATCTTTTTATCAGATCCCACCTCCTCATCCTTCTATAAATACTCCAGTAGAAGATGAGTGAGGGGTTGGATTGTTTTGGTTGTCAATGTAACTGCTGAAGCAATGTAATTGAGCCGGAAACTCTTGACTGTAAATAGTGGTTTCATGGGCTCTTGGAGCTCTGCTTGTAACAGATAGATTAGGTTGTGAAGAGAGATGGATTAAAACACTGGATCTGAAAATCGTAACTGGTTTGAAGCAATCAATACAAGCTGATTTATGGGATCCTGGTCTATGCTGATGGTGATGTTATTCTCACTGTGAACTTGTCATTTTATTTCTGTTTTCAATCTGTTTCATTTTCCACTATAAAGAACAGTTTAAACAGGGTTAGGACCTACTGTATATCAGTAACCTTTTCTGGCTGAGAAATCTTTATTTAAATGTCTTCTTCTAACTATGTTATTTAGAAATGATTTAATTCAGTCTAAGTACAGGGATGTTGGCGTTCCCTCATCTTTTTGTCACAGCTGGATGTTATTTTTAAATGTTACTTTCAATATATGTTGTGTAAGGAATGAATTGAGGAAATCAAAGGTTAGCCCTGAGTCCCTTTCTTGTTTGCTCAACTATTTGATTGTTTCCCTTAGGATGTGTTAAAAGCTGACTAGTTTCGAAGCACTTATCAGATCTTAGACCATTCTGTGTGATCTTTGTGTCTCCCTTCGTTTTTATATGTTTTCTATTAGAAGTGTATCAAAGGCTGGACAGTTTCAAAGTACTTACCAGATCCTAGTCTGCTTCCATGTTTTTCTTAAGTGCTTGGTCAAAGGCTGGATAGTTTCAAAGTACTTACCAAATCCTGGGCTGCTCTTTGTTCTGCATCTGTCATTTCCCTTTCTTATTGTATCACTCCATTCCATAAATCAAACTTTAAAGAGATCCTTAGGCATAGATGACTTGCCCCATAGATCACTCTCGAACCTGAATGTTTCAATTAAATCCTCTTATGACTCCATAGCCCAATGGATTGAAAACTTGCCATCATCTTTCTTCTTGATCAAAGCTACTCTTTTGCTTGCAACTTCTCACCTCTGAACCTATTTGCACATAGATCTTTCCGCCTCAGACAGCAACTATGTTCAACCATCCGAAAAAACCAAACAAAACCCTTGGACCTCATAACTAGCCTAATATCATTATTCTAAACTTCAAAGACAATATCCATCTTTGCACATATTGGAGAGATCCCTCTCCAGATTCAGGAGGGCTAGATCCTAGAATCCCAAAGTTGGTTGAAACGATGTTAACTCTGTGATCGGACTTTCGCCAATCTTGCTTATTACAGAGACCTAACATTCCTGGCGACTCCACTGGGGACTTCCTTACCCAGAAACTTCATAAGACCTTGAGAGTAAAAAGCAGCCTTTTCAAGCACTACCAAGAAATGGTAATTGTGATGGAACTTGTTGGAATCAGTGACAAACTAGGTTAGTCCTAGGATTCTTTTAAGTTTTTGTCTAACCTTGGAAAATCAGATAGCTGTGCCATAAGGATAAACTATCTTTGTTTCATAATTGTAGCTAATTTTTGAGGCAAAGTTAGGACATTCTTTTCAACAACAAATAAAACAATTCAAAAAATACCAAAAACATTTCAGATTGGTAGTAAAACACTAGTTTTTGATATCTTGTTTACATTTTTGATGTGTTTTACTCTATACTCTTAAGACAGAGTCTGGAAAGGGCCAAGTAGCCTCCGGATCTCATCCTCTTTTATAGGTGACATATCTGGTCAATGCCCTCCCAGTCAATCTCTGGTTAGAGTTTGTTGTGTTTTGAGATATCCTTGAAAAGAAAGGTTTCACAAACACTGCGGTGGACAGTATACCCCTTTGACAACACTCTAGACTTTCCACCTGGCGACTCCACAATCCTGAACAGACCTTAAGACTCCACTGAGAAGAACCCTCACCATTACAACACCCTTCAAACCTAGTCTGCAAGCTGTAGGATTTGAAGTGAGAAAACTGATTAGTTGACCTCTCAAAGATTGTCATATCTGGTTGAACTTTTCTTGTTTATTTGGGTCTAAAAACTTAGCATAGTGGCTCCTAAAAAGATTCACACTAGAGCCCACCCTGACCCCGATCCACCTGAAATAGTTGATAACCCTGAAGCAATCCTTAGGAAGTCTCCTAAGATAGAATCTTCAACTGCTTTCAGATCATCCCTAAGAGCTAGTTCAGTCCCTGAAAATATTTCAGCTCTGCAAAAATCACAAACTGACTTATTGAACCCATTCAGGACTAGGTCATTTGGCGATTTAGATCAGTTAGATTCTGAGCCTTCACTTCCATTCCCCGAAACAAGTGAGTCCCTTGGGGATAGAGAATCAACACCTCCTGATTTACATTTTCTACATAATCTAGGTGCCTCTTATCCAAGATCAGCTCGGAAATCTACTGTTGTTCCATCCACTTTTGTTCATCCGTCATCCACTGTTAAAACCACTCTACTTCAACCCACACCTCCTCTTGTAAATCCACCTCCACTACATATCATAGCAGCATGGTATGCTCCCTTAGTCCTTCCTGTACCATTAGTCAATCTTCCACAGGACTATCAGTCCAAAATTCCATTGTATGATGCTAGCAATACTATAACAGCATCTCAACATGTGGACAAGATGAATGACTACTTTGACAGAAATGAAATTGATGATGATTCTGTCAAACTTAGACTATTTGCTCAAAGTCTGGGGGGAGAAGCAAGAAAATGGTTTAAAGGTTTAGCCCCCCACAGTATTAATGATCTCCAAGGCTTCCATCAAACATTCTTAAATAAGTGGGAAGTAAGGAAGAATCCTCTCCAAGTCCTTGCCGACTATAACAACCTCCATAGGAACCCTGGGGAAAGTGTACAAGCTTATTGTACCAGATTTAACAGCGTGTATAATGCACTTTCCCCTGAACTAAAACCTCCTCAGGGCTCAGCTTTAAACAAATTTCCTGAAGGATTTGATCCCGACATGACATATTCACTCAGAGAAAGAGTTTTTGCAACCCTTGAAGATATGCAAAGAGGTGCTCTTTCTGTGGAAGTTAACCTTATGGAGAAGAGAGCAAGGATGAAAGCTGAAAAGAGAGTATCTTTTAGAGAAGAATCCACCCCTTCTACTTCAAGCTCAAAGATGGAAAGAATGATGGAAGAAATGATGAAGAAAATGAGCATTCTAGAGAGAGCGCAAGCAAGCCTAAATCAGAACGCTCCTCAAAACAGAAACCAAAACCAGAATCAGAATTTTAGAAGAAATCAGCCTCTAAACAGACCCAGGGAAGATGATCAACAGATCACTCCTCCCTTCCATCAAAACTTTTTAAGTGAGGTTGAGCAAATAGATGAAATAACAGAGGATAATGATATAAATTTATTTGGGGTAGATGATGATGACTTTGAGGTTCATTACGATAAAAAACAAGGTCTTTATACACCTTACAATGACAAAAGAGATGATAATGAGAATTATTATCAAAACATGGAAAACGCTGTCATAGAGCCTTCAAAGGAATATGAACTCAGAAGTAGATCTAATCAACAAACCCCCAAGAATAAAACCTCTGACCAGCCTTCTCAAAACAGCACTGCAACCAAGTCTAAAACAATTAAACAAAAAGACAAAACGGTGGCTGTTGATTCTGGTAGTGATAAAGAGAGAGACACTCAAAATATTGAAAAACAGAGTGCAAACATTAGCAGTACTAACAGAGCAGGGTCGATGCAAGGGCATTAACTAGAGCAACAGAGCAGGTTGTTTCAAACTTCCTGTTTCAAGATATTTTTGTTCACTTCGGGGTACCCAAAGAGATAGTGACAGATGGGGGTCCTCAGTTCACATTTCATTTGATCAAGAAGTTGGTTGAAAAGTATGGAATCCATCATAGAATCACCACACCCTATCATCCACAAGCAAGTGGGAAAGTAGAAAGCACCAATAAAGTCATTGAGGGAATTTTGACAAAGACAGTAGCCAAGCACCGAAAAAATTGGGCCGAGAAACTTCCAGAGGTACTGTGGGCTTATAGGACAACATGGAGGAATACTACAGGCTTCTCACTATTGGGCCATGAATACGACCACTTTTTAACACTTATTTCATCCATTTTTACTCTTCTTTATCATGTCATTTATTATAATTTATCATATAAATCCATTTTATAATGATTTATGCTCTTATGGATGAATATTATTTCTTCTCCTTTATTTTTAATAAATGGGTGATTATTATGCATAAATTTATAAATGATGGTTTATTAATATATTTTGTACGAACACTCACCATTTTAGCCTCCAAGATATTTTCTAGATTGCAGATTTGATCTCCAAATCATCATCAAATATTCCAACTCAGAAATTCGTTGGAATAAGAAGTGAGATTTTGCGGTTGAGATTCTGGGAAAACGAAGAAGAATCTGGAAAATCCGGAACATGGGTTTTGTCCAGAACGGACCAAATTAACTTTATTTAGGAACACTTTGCCCAAATTTGGCCTGTATTGAGAGAAACGCAAGGTTCTTTGAGCACGATTTTCTCAGATTTACTGTTGCGACCGTCCTCCAAATTATCTCAGCTGCAAATCCAAATTCCACTTGCTCTTGTTGAAATATTGTTGAAAATATATTTTCTAGTTGATAAAGTTGTTGGGAAAAATCCAATATTGTTATGAGAGATCATATTTGCTATTTAATTTCTCCTCTTTCTGATTATAAAAGGAGAGCATGTATTATGTATTGAAAAAACAATGGAGGAGAGATGGAGAGATTTCTTGTTGTAATTACACAATTCCTCATCGACTCTCATTGATTAAACAGAGTTCGACTATTTGTAAACGATGTTATGCATGATTAATGCAAGAACGTGTTGTCGTTTAATTTCTTAGTTCTACAGTAGCCCAACAGCGTTTCACCGGTGGTTGAGGGCTCGACCCTAGTGGATCGATCCGCTATTTTGTATTTCTACTCTTTTAATTACCGTTGTGTGATAATTGTGATTGGTTTTATTACAATTGTAAAGTTAATTAAGTTGTTGTTGAATTGTTCGTTGTTGTGTTGCGTTAATGAATTGCATTGTTGTTCCATTTCAACAACAATCTTAATTTCGGTATTATTCATCTTGTTATTTCTTATAAAGCTTTGTTGTTCAATATTTACTTCATTTGCTATTCTGTTGGATTTCTTGATAACGTTTGCTGTCGACAGGGTTTGGTGTTCAACAGAGTTCGTTAGTTGATTTCATTAAGTTAAGATCATAT